>JAGXJF010003723.1:0-14626 GCA_019208055.1 Stipa capillata
GGCTATCCATGCGTGACGGACTCTTCTGAGGCGTAGAGCGCCGACTCCTTGCACCTGCGGAGGAGCCGGGGTGGTCTTCGAAAACTTCAGCGTGCTGGAGGGCGGTCTCTTCCAGCAGGACGCGGAGCCGTCGAAGTTCGTCATATCCCGGGTTGCCCTCGGGGATATCAATGGTACGGGCCGCCACTGTGGCCGCGACGATATTGTGACTCGGGAGAGGAAATATCGGGACTCCTTCCCTTTCACGCATGCGGAGCTCGTTGTGAACCTGGCGTCCACGAGCCCTCATGTCATCATTGCGTCGCTGGTCGTCACGCTGGTGGACGAGCCGGGTCTGCTGCTCGATCAACTCTTCCTCCTTAGCAAGGAGTCGGAGTCGAGTGGCCTCGAGCTCGGCCGGCGTTTGTTGCTCGATGGGAACTTCTTGGCCGTCACCGCCATCTAGCGAGCCGACATTGGCCATGAAGACTTCCCGGGACGGATGGTGGCTGCCAGAGCTGTCGTCCTCGTCCGAGTAGTACTCGAGGACGGGGAGGAGAGATTCGATAGCGCCCACCAGCCGAGATCCGAGTGCGAACTCGTGCGCGACAAACGGATCTGGTTTCGGCGAAGCCTCTTCCCTGGGGAGAGGAGCCGAGTGCGCGGGCTCCGTGGGAGGCCCGTACTGGAGAGCTGATGAAGCCTCTGCCGATCGGGACGTCGCCGAGTAGCAGAGGTGAAGCTGGCCGACCTTGTCGGTGATGAAATCCAACCTTCCGAAATGGAAAAGGTGGCCAGGGTCTGGGACAGCGCTGATGAAGGCGAACTTCAAGACGCTTCCCGAGACGAAGATGTTGTTGTTGACGAAAGCCATCCTGACTCGTGCAGATGGATCTATGCACACAAACCCCTACCTGGCGCGCCAACTGTCGGAGTATTATTCCGGCAATACTATTTACGGGGCGGTGTGAGCACAGCAAATCAGGATGGCTGCACACGGGAGACAAGATTTAGACAGGTTCAGGCCCTCTCGGAGAGGTAATACCCTACGTCCTGTGTTTGGTGGCTGGTATTGCTGTATCCGAGTGCCGCAGGCCCTAGAGAATCGATCTCGAAGGGGCCTGAACTGCGAAACAAAGGAGACTAAGCTAGATGAGATGTTCTCCCGATCGGAGGTCCCCTACCGGGCCTTATATAGTCGGCCGGGGTAGGGTTACAGAGTCCGGATCGGGTTAATAGATATGTTTCCTATTCGGTTACAACCAATTCCGGGTAAGCCGGACAGGTATTAGTCCTTGTCTTGTACTCCACGTCGGTGAGGCACCCCCGTGTTGTAGTCGGACTCCGAGTAGTCGGCCCGGCCCATCCTGTGGCCGGGAGGCCGGATTCGTCCTCCTTGATGGTACCCGGGTGCCATGTCACCATCAGTTTTAAATAACGATAATAGATTTAAGGCAATTTTGTAAAACGAGGATCACAAAGAAGCACGTCATTATTCGAGTTAGTCCCTGCTACCTCTCCTTTCTTTCCTCAGCGGGATAGCCACGCTCATCACCGCTTACCCTTTCGGCTTTCGCTCACACTACCCCGGGCAGTGTAGCTAGCCTTCCCTTCAGCAATTCCTAACTACCAACCGGGTAGCGCAAATTGCACCCTGTGGACACATCATGCCCACGTCCTTAATCCCGTTTCCCAGCTTTCACAACCAAAACATAATCTAATCAATGTGTGGCCTTACCAGTTCATGTCCATGACCGAGGACGCGGCTATTCGAATAGTTTTTAACACTCTGCAGAGGTTGTACGGCTTTACCCACAAGATGTAGTTCACCCTTAATGCCGAGCGCTAACAGGTACACCTTCACGAGGTATACTGGCAGGGTTAATACAACGAGACCTTTCACCCATGTTAACGCTAGTGCCGGACCCGCTAGGAGGGTAACCCAACTTTTGCATCCCGGATGTCAAAAATGGGACTCTCCACCTTTGTGTCGGACCATATTTTCACGTACTCGTGAGACCCACCGAAAGCTTTTACCTCCACCACGTGGAACTTATCGAGGGTTTTACCCCCATGCAGTCTCGTGGAGATCCTCTAGGGATCTCGGATCCACCTAGCACATCACCCTAACTTCCCACGGTTCCGAGCTCCGGTATTAGACGGGGTACCAGGTCAAGTCCTTCCCATAAAGGACATGTGGACGTACGGGAGGGGAACTGATTCAGCGGCACTTAGGTTCGGTCCTTAACTGATTCGAGCAGGACTCCATAACCAACCAACTCCTCGGGTAGCGACTGGCTACCCAACCATTCTTTCCTCAAGTAGCAACCGGCTACTCTACCACCTCATAACACCCTTAGCATTCCTGCCCGAGTCCGAAATCCTCCATCATTTCATGTGGGATTTTCACAAATGTTTCCTTTTAAAAGATTTCCTCGGCATGTATAAACAAGCCGAGGGTTTTCATCCCATACCCCACGTACTCAGTAAAACTTGTTTTAACTATAGCAGGTCTAAGCACGGCTACAGCATATATTCCTACTACCTTGCTGGTCGATCTCGACCGACTAGATAAACTTGGGGTTACCGAGGGACGGATTCCAAACCTATGGCATATGCATCTACTGGACATATCTTCGCTAGCATAAAATACCGCTAATATTAAAATAGCATGCAAGATTTGCAAACAAAGTAACTAAGCTTAGCAAATATGGGATTCAATATGTTCAAGGCGGGAAAGCTTGCCTGGCAGTTCCGGGTCCTGCTCATGTTCTTGGCGTGGAGGTGATGTCGGGTCCTCTCGAGGCACGTACGGCACTCCGTTAACTACACGTCGGAGAATCGACGAATAAGAAGCAGGGTAACTCCAAATCAAACTCAAAGAGCAAACATGGTCCAAATGTAGGCACCGCTGGTGTATTAAGGTGCTATAGGATACTAAACCGGTGTTATGAAAAGGATTTATTGAATGAGTAGTTTGCATGAAATGACGATCTAATTAGTGAGGGCTTAAGTTCCTTAGAGCTTAATTCAAAGGCATATGCCTTATTGAGTTAATTAAGATTCGTTCCCAGTTGGCATACTGGATAGCATGAGAATATTTTGGTTCCTCTAAAAATCATAACATCTTTAGCGTATATATGTTACTAAATACAAGAAAAGAAAAGCCTAAACCTACTCCTTACTGCTAGAGCTCTAAATTAAATTCAAATTTCAAAACTTTGTGAGTATAAAAGTTTAGCCATTAGCTGAAGATCTCAGAACCAGAATAGCCCTCCCAAAAACCGGTCTGGAAGAGTTTAAACCGGCCGAACCGGCTGTACTAGGTTCTAAAATCGAGCTACTGAGTTAAATGCGCTAACTGACCAAATAAATGCGCCTTCGCGCTGTGGGGAGCGGCCTGGTCGGTTGTGCCTTCAACGGCCGAGGGCGGGAGTCGGGTTAGGGTAGAATAAAGGCGCCATAACGGTGGGGAGGCGGGAACTCGGCAGGGCGCCGTTGCTTACCCGTGCATGGAACTTACCCGCAATCTGGCCTACGCGTCGGTGTCTTAGCGACTTACCCGCTCGGGTTGACACTGCTCTGGTCGGTCGCTTCACAGCTCAGGACTGAGTCCAGGCGGCGGCGGCGTCTCAGACAAAAGGCTACCGGTGGTGAGGCTAAAGACCGGAGGAGAAGGGAGACTCCAGGGAGGAGAGGGCGTCTGGGTTTGGTTTTCCTCGGCCAGGAAGTTTGGAGCGGCTCGGATGTTTGGGGTGGCGCGGAACCGAGGTGAGGATTGTGAGCGTGGGTTGGAGAAGGGGAGCTAGGCGTCGGCTTGAATGGGTCTTCAGCTGTTGTGGAGGAGGTGGGGATGTGTCGGAATTCAGAGAAGCTTGGTGATGGTTCGGATGCGGAGCTGGGGCTCGGTGGTGGCTTAAATAGGCCGACGGCGATATCCGGAGCTGGCATTGGCCGCTGTTGGCCAGGGATGGGACGTGTCCGGCACTCGGGACGAGGCCGTGGCGCCGAGGCTGCAGGAGGGCGGAGGGACACCTGGGGCGTGGCAGCGGCTCGGGACAAGCCTTGACGGCGAGCGGCGCGGCTTTGGAGCAGATGCGCGCGGTGGCGTGTCGACGGACGGTGCGGCTGAGTCGGCGTTCAGCACGGCGAGAAGCTCTTCCGAGGTTCCACAGAGATGTCGAGCTGGACGAGATGATGGGATGGCTCAAGGGGTGGGGCGGCGCGATGGCCGGAGGCTCAGGCGACGGGGAACGCGGCCGGGCATGAGATGGCTTGCTGGTGCCAGCCCAGAGCGCAGCCACGCGCATGCCCGAGCGGCATGGGCGCGTCTTGGCTCGCTTGAGGGCTTGTGGGCGTGTCTCTCGTGCCAGTGAAGTGTTCAGGGGTCTGGCAGGGTGATTCACGATGTCCTATAGTGAAGAATTGACAACTCTCGAATGATACGTTGTGTCAAGGGATGGAGCTAAAAGGAAAGGGACAATGTGGGCACTGTTGATGAAGGACACGTCCTTGGCTATGACCAGGTGACCGATAAAAGGTCCCATGGCTGATTTGATTCGTTATTCTTTAGGTTCGTGCCTCATTTCATGTGATAATGCTGATTCGGCCTGGGTGTTCGGTAACTGCCATTTGAGATTTTTGTACTGGACATGCCCATGTTTTTGCATTCTCGAGGTCCGGGAGGTATTGGGATCGTGGTGTAATTTTATCAGAACTTTCCAAGGCCTATTTATAGTGGTTGCAGTTCAATGCATGTTTTTGCCCTAGGGTTAATTAATTTCATTTGTCGGTATTTTTGATCTGGACATTACTATTTTATTTTATATTTGTGTTGTATATGCTATTAGATTGCTCACGGAGTTTATTCGTAATCTTTAGAGGGGTCGAGGAGGGTTAGATCTCATGATGAGAGCTTCGGTGGCAATAGGGATTAAATAGGGAGGAGTGGTCGTGTCGGGGGTTAGGGTTTTGCGGGTGTGGCAAGGTGAAGAGGGGTCATGGAAACTCTCATGGACTCTCTCCCCTTCACTCAGGTATACTCCGTGGTGAGGTGCCGTAAACGGTTTAGTGTATACTGCGTGTGTGCGATGTTAGGGTTTAGCTCGGGTTAGGATTTAGTCGGGAGAGGTGCGTGTGTGACAGGGTTAGATATATTGGATGCACGTGAGTCTGTAAACAGGTCTATTGCACATGTAATTATACTGGCAAGCGGTTTACGAAAAACGGGGTGTGACACATGCTCCGCTGAAGTCGACAAGCATCAACACGCTCCTCGACGTCGGCATACTCGGCCGTCACGGACATGCTCCGTCCGACGTCGGCACTCCGCCGTCGCGAACATGCTCTGTCCGATGCCGACACCCCGCTGGCGTGGACGTACTCCTCGGTGTCGACATACTCGGCTGTCACGAACATGCTCCGTCCAACGCCGACACTCCGCCGGTTGTGGACGTACTCCTCGGCGTCGACATACTCGGTTGTCACGGACATGCTCCGTCGAATGTCGGCACTCCGCCGTCGTGGACATGCTCCGCCCGCCGTCGGCACTCCGCCATCGCGAACATGCCGACGTCGCCACACTTCGTAACCGTCGTCGGTGACGTCAAAATGTTTCGTTCGGTGTTCGGCGCGGTCCGCGCACACGGCACCCACGGGACTAAGCCAGCGGACGCCGTATGTGCCTCCACGCGCTCCGCACGCACGGCACCCACGGGACTAAGCCGGCGGGCACCGTACGCGCCTCGACGCGCTCCGTGCTCTCGACATCCACGGGAATAAGCTGGCGGGCACCATGCGCACCGTGACATCCACCGCGCAATTGATCAACAAGCCTGCAGGACTCCCCACGCTAAAGCAAAAAGATCAGTACATTATTGCATCTCATACATCCTATGTGCACGTATCGCTGTCGACGGCAGCTACAAGTGCCCAACGAAGACGCCGATTTCACGAAAGTCTTCCGAGCCTCTTTCGAGTCCAGCGTGGCTGAGAGCTGGACCCTGCGTGGACATCTCCGCGCCCCGCGCAGACATCGCCGGAGCTCTGCCACGACCACGTGGGGGTGGTGCTCTCGCTCAGATGACCCCACGCGACTCCGCGGGCGACCCCGCGCTCAGCCGGTCAGACCGCGAGCCCCCGTGGTCAAACGGCACGACTCCGCGCGACCCCGCGCTCGGCCGGTCAGACCGCGGGACCCCGCGGTCAGACCGTGCGACTCCGCGGCCGACTCCGCCGTGCACTGACCCCGTGCTCGGCCGGTCAGACCGGGAGCCCCCGCAGTCAGACCGCGCACCTCCGCGGCCACCCCCGCCCGCGCGAGCCCGCGGCCGACTCCGCTGTGCGCCGACCCCGTGCTCAGCCGGTCAGACCGGGAGGCCCCGCGGTCAGACCGCGCGACTCCGTGGCCGCCCCCGCCCGCACGAGCCCGCAGCCAACTCCGCTACATGCCGACCCCACGCTCGGCCGGTCTGACCGTGGGGGCCCAGACCGCGCGGCTCCGCAGCCAACGCCGCCGCGCGCCGACCCCGCCCACGCGAGCCCGCGGTCTACTCCGTGGCCAACTCCGCCGTGTGCCGACCCCGCGGCCGGCCCCGCTAGGTCACGACGCAGCCAAGTCACGGCGAGCCCGGTAGGCGAGCGGCAGCGAGCCCGGGAGAGGAGGAGGAGAGGAAGGGGTTTTATACCCCGCGGCGCGGAAATATCTCCGAGCTGACTCACGTCGGCCGGTCATACCGCCCCGGTGGCCGGTCAGACCGCCCATTCTGACTCATGTCGGCCGGTCAGACCGGCCCGAACGCCAGTCAGGCCGCCCATGAAGGGTGCAAACTCTCCACCCTGGAGAGTCCGTTTGAGAGGTTTTAGTAAAATAGCCATAACTTTCTCATACGAAGTCCGTTTTGGGTCCACGACCACTCAAATTGAAGCTGACAACGAGACGCACCCAAAAATTCTACATGTGTATACACCTGTACCCTTCTTGACCCTCAAAATTCAGCTTCTAAGTAGGACTTTTCAGCTCCGAAAGTTTTTCCGTTACTTTTTCGGATATTGCGGAGGGCATATCTCCTTCACCCGGACTCCAATTTGGGTGATTCTTATTTCCCTGGTTAGCTTAAGTCGAGGACTTGCTTTCCACCTTGATCCCAGCTTCTGCCGAGCAATTTGGTTGAGCTGTCATTTTCAAAATCTTTGATTTCGGGCTAGGATTTCCACTAGTCGTTTCGTCGACTTTCTCGGAATTGGCTCAAACTTTCTGGAGACGTAGAGTTTTGCCTTCGGCTCACAGCAGTGAAGACCGTTCATTCGACACTCAGAGTTACCAAACTCCCTCTCCAACGCTGCCACTTTCCTGCGCGGCAAGGAATCTGCAGTTTTTGATACCACGGCGGCAGCCCATCAACCGGCCATGCTTCATCCATTTGTACAGACGGTTCCCAGCTTTGAACTGTCAGTACATCCCTGACAAGCTCGGACCGCGCGCCGACCCCTCAGGAATCGGTGCGCCGGTCCGGGCATTCCTCACCCGATCGCCCGAATCGTCGAGGGGCTACTGTTGGGGTAGGGGTCCCCGCGCTAGCTCGTTTTCAAAGTCTTCCGCATGCGCCGTCAAGGACCACACTGACACCATCAAAGGCAGCCCCAGTCTTCGCCGTCATCGCGGACTACGCCGACACCGCCAAGGGCAACCTCGATGTCTGTCATCATCAAAGTCTACATCGTCGATACCGCCAAGGGCAACCTCGACGTCCACGACGTCCATCATCGTCGAAGTCTACATCGCCAACGCCAAAAGGAGGACTACACCGACGTCACCGACAATCATCCCGATGTCCGTCGTCACCAAGGTCTACGCCGGCATTGTCAGGGACTGTGTTGGCGTGCTTAGGAATTCCACCAAAGATGCCAGAGAATATTCCCTGAAGATGCCCGGAATATTCTCCCAAAATATCTTCTTTGCATGGGAAATGACGACCATGCCCTTGTAAAAGTCTCTCTCATGTGAGGGTAAAATTGTAATCTCACATTTTCCATCCACCAACCCTATAAATACCCCCTAGGGGTAGAGAGGGGGGAGGGATTTTCTTGTAAGCCCTAATTCTACATTTCACTGTCGGACACGACTGGGGTTTCATCTTGTTGAATACGCCTCGATTTTCACGACGTCGCACATGTCTCGTGCTTCACCTCGACTGACGGCCAAAGGGTCATACTTGCTCGTACTCCTCCTGCACCACCGACGGTTGCTGTAGCCGTTCGGGGGTGCCACAAGTTTACTATCTAGACTTGTATCTACGATAGAAGCTACTTGTGAGAAGGAGACATCTTAGGCCCTATCCCTGATTACAACCTACGGGTCTCTTAGGATCAGCGGGTGCTGAGTTACCTGCTCTCTTCCTCTCTTGAGAAGTTCTTGATGTGTCGTAGCTACGGGACTAGGCAGTATACTTTAGGCACCCCTAATCAGTTACGTCGACCTCCGAGAGTACCAGAGGAGCACGAGCAAGTATAGTGTCCGTCGAGGAGGAGCGCGCGGGAGCGGTGTCCGACGGGGCGGAACGTGAAACACTTCGGTCGAGGGAAAGTAGAAACCCTCGTGTTGAGGCAAAGTGAAAACTCTCGTATATATTTTAGAGTTTATGGTTTTACATCTCAGAAAATCCCCCGCTCTCTCTACCCTTGGGGTCCTATTTATAGAGAATGACAATGAGGATGGAAAATTACAACTCTACCCCTCGGGTTACAAGACGCTAAGAGGGGTATTTTGGTCTTTTACAAGGAATCTCGGGAGATAGTCTAACACTCTAGTATTCTAGTACACGCTGCTACGACGACATGTTGGCCTTGATGTTCGTGACGCAACCTCGTCGTGCCGCGACCCCGTCAGGACGAAAAGTCGCCTCAACATTTGCGAAAAGAAGCGTCGGCCTTGGCATCCGCCGGGACGGAGCGTTGCCTCGACGTTGTCAGTGATGCCTGCGAAGCCTGTCGACGCCAGGCGAAACATGTCAATTCGGGGAGGGGAATCTTGACGTTGTCAAGGAGAAGCCCGTCGGTTCAGGGTAGCGCGGAGACCCTTCCCCCAACACCTTATAAACATGTTATCCACTCTCCATCCGGATATATATGACGTATTTAGGTTATCTAATTTTAAACTTTAACCAATAATAATTTAATAATATATATGTTATGTGACATATTGGTATTATTGGATTCGTATTTAAAATATATAATTTTGTACTATTAGCAGAAATTCTTGGAAAAATTTATGATCAGACTTAAATTTAGACAGCCAAAACATACCATACAAATCCGAACGAATATAGTATTTACTAAAACTGACGTTACATCAAATCGATCTTACCATAAAAGAGGCGCCAATATTCACAAAGCAATAGGTAGGCCGAGTACTTGAGCTAGTTGGGCCCAGTGCCCATGGCAGTTCGTTTTAAGAAGAAGAAATGTTCAAAAGAAAGTAAAAAAAAATCTGACCGTTAGAATTTCCGAAAGAAAAGAAAGAGAGATTGAATCGTGTCAAAGCTAACTGGAAATTGAGCTCCAGCTCGCGGATGGAAAACGATTGCACAACGGTCAGACGATGACAGAATTGTACCGAGCCCCGCACTTAAATAATCTACAAGATCCGTCCAAACTACTGTTTCGTCCCTAGCACAATAGTTCCACTCAAGGGACAACTCATGATAGACAAGCAGAGACGAAAATGTCCACGTACTAATACTGCATTGGTTATACTAGTCACAACAAATTTATATAGCACTAGCCAAAGAGACAAACCACATGGTGTTTATATCCTGTTGATGCTGCAGATATTATACGCCATTGGTGCGCATATTTTTCGCTTAAGCAATCAGCAATGAATGATATGATAAGGCCCCGAGACAGATGGATAGAACTGAACATTGTTGTAGATACAAATCTAGACAGTAAACTTATGGCACCCCGAACGGCTACAGCGACCGTCGACGGTGCACGAGGAGTACGAATGAGTATGACCCCACCGAACGTCCATCGAGCTAAAGAACAACACCCGTACGATGGAATGAAACACGAGCCGTGTACGAGGAGGCGAAACGCCTCTCGAGTATGACGGGATGGAAATTACTCTTGTATTGAAGTATAGCACTAGGGTTACAAGATTTTTCTCTCCCCCCTCTCTACCCTAGGGGTGGTATTTATAGGTTGGAGGATGGAAAAGGTGAGATTACAATTTTGCCCTCACATGAGAGAGACTTCTACAAGGGCGTGGTCGTCATTTCCCGTGCATAGAAGATATTTTAGGAGAATATTCTGGACATCTTCGGGGAATATTCTCCGGCATCTTTGGTGACGATGCCGGCGCAAACCTTGACGGCGACGAACACCGGGACGATCGTTGGCGATGTCGGTGTAGTCCTCGTTTTGGCGTCGCCGATGTAGACTTCAACGATGACGAATGCCGAGGTTGCCCTTGACGGTGTTGACGTAGTCCGCGATGACGGCGAAAACTGGGGCTGCTCTTGATGGTGTCAGTGTGGTCCTTGATAATACATGCGGAAGGCTTTGAAAACGGGCTAGCGCGGGGACCCCTACTCCAACAAACATATTGGTACACTGCACGAATAATGCAGATTTGGTGTTTAAACGCACAAATTTATGTCGAATACGCTGTACCAAACTGCTAATCAAATCATTCTGAGAACCAAGCAATACTGATTTGTCTACTATTTGGCTGGACGAACTGCAGCAATGTTATGGACTAGTTAGGCATCAAATTTGGAGGTTTTATGATCCTTAGTAGGGTGATAACTGCAGCACTGACCTATATATACGTGCAATACAAGTGTAGTGTTCTCTCGCAGTTAAGCCACGGCCAAACCAAAAGGCAGAATCACCGAAGTATAGGTGGTCATAGCCATGGCTTCTCCCTCTTCTCTAGCTTGTTGGTGCTCGTGGCCGTGGCCTCGGCGGCCTCGGCGCAGCTGTCGTCGACGTTTCTACGACACGTCGTGCCCCAATGCGCTGTCCACCATCAAGAGCGCAGTGGCGGCCGCCGTGAACAGTGAACCTCGCATGGGGGCGTCGCTGCTCAGGCTCCACTTCCACGACTGCTTTGTCGATGCAAGTCTCACGATCACGTTGCAAAAGATTCAGTTATGCGTAAACATGATCACATGAGTGCAAAAGAAAATAATTAGGATTTCTGAACTTTGCTCCAGGGATGTGACGCGTCAGTTCTGTTGGCGGACACGGGGAGCTTCGTCGGCGAGCAGGGGGCACTTCCGAACAACGGTTCTCTGAGAGGCTTCAACGTCGTCGCCAACATCAAGACGCAGGTCGAGGCCGTCTGCAAGCAGACCGTCTCGTGCGCCGACATCCTCGCCGTCGCCGCCCGTGACTCTGTCGTCGCGGTAAGCTCATTAGTTCGCACGCGTGTGATCGTTTACATGATCGATGCAGTACATGCATGCAGTTTTCCATAGGGAGTACGTGTGTATATGCATGCTGCCATTTACTTTCTTGCTCGCGGTTTGGAATCTGTACGTGCAGCTCGGAGGGCCGTCATGGACTGTTCTCCTAGGGAGGAGGGACTCTACCACCGCAAGCAAGACCAATGCAGAAAATGACCTGCCTCCTCCAACCTTCGATCTCGCTAATCTCACCACCTCGTTCTCCAATAAGGGCCTCGACACAACGGACATGGTTGCTCTCTCAGGTGCACACCATTTCATTTCTCTCAACAAAGCCAGCTCCCACATGTTTACTGACAAGGACAGCCGCTGAATTGCAGGCGCCCACACGATCGGGCAGGCGCAGTGCCTCAACTTCAGAGACAGGATTTACAACGAGACCAACATCAACTCGGCATTCGCGACGTCGCTCAAGGCCAACTGCCCCCGGGCGACCGGCACCGGCGCCGACGGCAGCCTGGCGCCGCTGGACACGACGACGGCCAACACGTTCGACAACGCCTACTACACCAACCTGCAGTCCCAGAAGGGGCTCCTGCACTCGGACCAGGTGCTGTTCAACGGCGGTGGCACCGACAACACAGTCAGGAACTTCGCGTCCAGCGCGGCGGCGTTCAGCAGCGCCTTCGCGACGGCCATGGTGAAGATGGGGAACATCGCCCCAAAGACCGGGACGCAGGGCCAGATCAGGCTCAGCTGCTCCAAGGTGAACTCGTAATTAACGCGTCGGCACTCGCCAGCCAGCACGTGAACGAAGAAGGTCCCAGACCCTTTACAAAATAAAAAGGTCCCAGACCTTTACAAAATAAAAAGGTCCCAGACCAGTGGGCAGTGGCCAGTACCAGCACCAGTAGCGTGTGCATTTGTACCTGTACGCGTGCATGATTCAAGCGTGTCCAACAGAAACATGCATCTACATGTGTAACGAATTCTCATGCAAAGGCACGGAGGATTCCTTCCCATTTATCTTAAACATACTTCAAGACTATACTTGAGCCGACCTTGTCTCTCAATTTTGCCATTCCAAGATTTGGAATGGTAACAAAGTTAGGAGGTGTTTGATTGGGTTTTTCAGTAGCTTTTCACTGGAAAAAGCTGCAGCCCAACCAAACGGTTAGCTTTTCAGTAGCTTTTGCCAACGGTAGCTGTGGGTTTTGCAGTGCAAATTCAGCTGTTTGGAAAAGCTGCCTTCTGTCAATTTTTTGTAATGTGTTGAAGCTTCAATACTCATTTTCTAAAGTCTGTAGATTGTTTGGATCAACCAAAAGCTATATGTTCACTTTTCCATAGTCACAGTAACTTTTCCAGACAATCTGCCAACAACAGTTTTATCAACAGTCACAGCTCAACTAAATATGCCTTTAGTGTGAAGTGCTAGCGTATTTTTCTCTAATAGTCGTACCGCCGGAAGAAGCCCATAAACAGCCTGCAGATCGGCCCAAAAGGCAGTCATCTCAGGTCTACGTCGATACTGCCATATGGCTGCGACGCCCGTGCCTTTGGTTGGCTTGCACTTACCAGGCGAATCAAGTTGTCAGCATCGCTTAACCATGCCGAAGGAGACTGGTGTGCAAAATGGCTGCGTAGCGTCAGAGCAACACTGAATTGTCTTGGACAAATGCTGACCCCCGTGTTTATTGATGCAATCGATTGGTTTGGTCCGTGTCTCCAGGCTCTTTCGTCGTCCTCTAGTACGAGAGTTCCACACAAGTGACATGTTGTATGTTCGGCTGTACACTAGTATGGCTCGAGAGTGTAAATCGGTTACTAGCTCTTTCACCCCCCCTTACTTCTTACGGAAAATCATACGAAGAATATATGGCTCTACTTTATCAAGAAGCGGAGATATAAATGTTAAGGTTAACCATTTAATTAGGAGTAAAATGAAACAGAGTGCAGTACCATATGAGATGTTGTGAGTAGGCATGATCCTGATTCCTGAATGTTTTACGGGTTCAAAAAAGAACTGAATATCTTCACCTTTATCTCCATAGAAACTATAGCTCGGTCTATCGGCAGCGCCTGTTAAGTTCACCACCTCAAAAGTTCACCCTGGTTTTAGAGGCACCACATTGAGACACATCTTGCCGCCGCCTTCAAGACCAAAGGGTACCTATTCTGTTCTGTTCCATTCAAAGCAAGCTCATAAGCATGCATGCCCTTAGCAGTGTAGCTTCTGCATAGAGAAAAAAATGATAAAATCATTCCCTCCTTGCTGCAAATTGTCACGATCCCAAATTTCGGAGCCGCGAAATAATGCCCGCAACTGCCCAGGAGTTTTTCAATTATGGACGTAGAGTAGTCACATTGCCAACACAGCGATGAACATCCAAATTTTATTATAGAACCAGAAAGTATACTTAGCAGCGGTTTATCTTACAACTGACTGGGGCATCCGAGTCCAAAGTTTACATACATTCAAAAGGGACCTACATCACAGGCGCCTCGAGCGCGGATAAAACCTAGTATTCGTAGTCATCTCCATCGAGATATTCTTCATCAAAAGGTCATTCTTCATCTTCCTGTGTATCTGTGATGATTGGTGCAGTAATGAGTACATGACGTACTTAGCAAGCCACATTGGGAAGATACACTATATAACTACATGCCTCGGATTTCAAAGGAGAGGTATAAGGTTTTATTATTTGGTAGATGCATAGCCTTAAGCTTCATCTTAGTATTTAAAACATCTTCCCTTAAACATTTGATTATAAATTTAGTGCTTAAACAACCCTGCCGGGTCATCGCCAGATTTAACTAATCATCACTAATTTCTACTTATGCCTTGTACTGAGAATCACCTCTAAACACAGCTTCATTAACCGGAAGCACGGCGTATTCGAATACCATTTGAATTAACTCTGCAGAGTGGCTCAGCTTTACCCACATGATACATATACCTCTTAGTGTCACTGCAGATCTACACACGCCCATTGGTGTGTCGACAGAGGTAAATGTTCGCACAAAAATCGATCCGTGGAACACCTAGATAAGTGGAGTCGCCAATTGTGATGATTATCGCACTTTCGTGTACGACGAACGACTACTTTTCAAGCAAAGCAGCAAAGGGTAATTATCGCACTTTCGTGGCGACGGGACGACTACTTTCCAAGCAAAGTAGCAAAGATCTTCTCACTTTCGTGGAGAAGAACCGATCGTTTTTCAGTGCAAATGATAAA
>JAGXJF010003724.1:0-101849 GCA_019208055.1 Stipa capillata
ACCCCAATCTCTTCATGGATGCAGCTTGGAAGGACACACCAAACTCTTATGTTTCTAATGCAGGTACTGCAAAGAAAGCTGGATTGGGCATTTTCATTCACTGGCCAACTGATAAACCGATGAGGGCAGTCTTCATTCAAGCTACCTCGCAGGCTGATTCTCCTTTACAAGCTGAAGCGCAATCTCTGGAATTGGCATCTGTCATAGCAACGACAATGGAGATCTCAGAACCTAACTTCCTGACGGATAATCAAATTGTTGCAGAAACAGCAGCGAGGAGAAATGTGAAAGAATATCCAGGACACTGGATGATAAAGCCTCACATAAACCAATTCATCAAGAACACAAGTTCTATGCATCCATCGGTGTACAAGATCAAAAGAGACAACAACAAAGTAGCTGATGAATTAGCTCGAGATGCTTACAATCAGTTTGCTGTTAGTCAATGTCTCTTTGCTTGTTTAGGCACATCTCATGACAAAGATAACTGTTCAACTAGAGAGCTTCTATGTAACTTGGAGCTGCCGTTCTGTGCACTCCAATCCGTGTCTTGCATATAAATAAATAAACCCTTTAAGTTATCAAAAAAATATTTATTAAAAAAGAACTACATCCTATCAACATTTAAAGATAGCAACAATCTGAATAGATAAATAGCAAAGCAACCAAGCTAAAGTAATAGGACACAAATGTCTCAAGCATTACAAAATATTATGGTAAACCGTCACAATGAGTGATGAAGAGCTCCCTGATCACAACTTCCAGTGTTTTGTAGGCCGATACCACAGTATCCCGGGCTTCTTGTTATTGTAGCACCGACCATGTCACAACTAGTTTGTACACATATAGATAGTATGCAAAGGATTGTAACTTTTTTCTTGTCAAATATCACATTGTTTCGGCATAACCAAATAAACCAACACAAAGCAGCCGTTCCCACCATGAGGTGAGCCCTAGTTCCCTACCTACCCCAACTAACCAGTTTCTAAACAAATTGGTAATACTAGTCGGCAAGATCAAGTTTGAGGCCACTTGTATGACCCGCTATGCGAATCGAGCGAAGTGACAATTAAAGAAGAGATGTTGAATTGTCTTTTTATGAGTACATAAACAATATTTTTTAATGATGTTACAATTACGTTTGCTAAAATTATCTTTAGTTAATATTACCCCACCATGAAGATACCATAAGAGTATCTTGATCTTCAGCAGAATCTTAAGTTTCCATGGCACATGGTTCATTATCGGGACATTTTGATGGATCAAGATCTTGGATAGGGATTGGATAGAAAATTGGCCACTCTGATGGAGATCCCACCGAAAGGAGTCCCTTTGAGGTGAGAGTTGTACTGTTGTCACTTTGGTAAAAATCTCGTACAACGCCATTAGATTAGCCCCCACAATGGCTCGTCTGAAGGACATGTTAGGTGGGTTTGTACTCAACACTGCAGCCATGGTATTGTGCTTTTTTCGGACAATGTTATACAATCTGGGGTATTATTTTTTCGGACAATGTTGTACAATCTGGGGTGTTATCAGGCCAAGTGTCATTCCAAAATCTTATCTAGATCCATCCATTTTTTACAAGGTCTTATGTTGGAAAAGATGTCGTTTTGCCTTTATCAA
The DNA here is from genome assembly GCA_019208055.1 of Stipa capillata. Taxonomy (NCBI): domain Eukaryota; kingdom Viridiplantae; phylum Streptophyta; class Magnoliopsida; order Poales; family Poaceae; genus Stipa; species Stipa capillata. The sequence goes on from JAGXJF010003724.1 coordinate 1,627, forward strand.
GCCGACCAAAGATGGGAGTCACATGGCCTTCCTTTGACACCGGTCAAAGATTTTGTTCCCTGATTCCATCAAACTCCATCCCCACTGAGAAGTTTGAACAACCATTTGCACAATAAACAAATGTTCTGGACACCCAATTCTTGGATGCCTAATCCACCTTGGGTCTTTTTGCCAGAACAATATATTCCACTTAGCAAGTTTATACTTCGTCTTATGGTTGTTATTTTTGCCAGTATGGATCGAAAGTAATCCAACCATTTTAGTACCCTCCTCCCTGTGGTATCTCAAAAAAGGATAACGTGAACATAGTGAGACTACTGAAGACAGAGCTGATCAACACAAGTAGTCCCCCTGTGGAGAGAGGTGTGCCGCAGACTACTCAGTCGGATAGTAAACTTGAGGCACTCTAGGGTTGAGCACTGGGTCACCCGAGTGTGCACGAGGGGTGAGCCGGTTATGTGTGGAATATCAACAACATTTAGAGAAATTTCAGATAGGCCGGGAATGCGGTGCGTGATGTCTTCCGTACCCACAACGGCAGAGGGGGACGCTCCCCTATTTATAGGCTAGAGAGAGCGTGATGTGAAGTTATAGCTCTGCCCCTATGCAGTTTACGGTATTTCCATCAACCCTTCTATGGCCAAGGGCTCATGAGTCATTTCTCTCCTACCCTTACAAGCATATTCCTCACCATTTACGTGACGTCCTTCTAGGGGTAGTTGTCTTGGCGATGGCTTCGTCCTAGACCCTCGTCATACGGGACTCGCTTTTGTGGAAGTTGATTTTTAGGCCAAATAACTATTCGAAGGTCGAGAGAAGTAGTTTCATTTTTTTCTTGATCCAAATCATGTTCCATGAACAAGATCGTATCGTAAGCATACTAAAGGATTGATAGTCATCTACCAAGTGGGATATAACACCATCTATTTGCCCATCAGCTTTGGCACGCTCTATTACAATGGCCAACATATCAGCAACAATATTAAAAAGTACTAGTGATAGAGGGTACCCTTGGCGGAGCCCTTATAAGATTGGAAGTATGGTCCAATATCATCATTGATTTTGATACCAACACTACCTCCTGTTGGTTTCTACCCAAGAGCGCCACTTAGGCAAAAACCCCTTCATCCTTAAGGTTTGTTTAATAAAATACCATTTTACTTAATCATAAGCCTTCTTGAAGTCCACTTTCAAGATGACTCAATCTATTTTTTCTTATGCATTTCGTGAATAAAATAATGACGCCATCCATGATATTCCGTCCTAGCATAAAAGCCATTTGGGTGGGTGTAGGGACCCTGCACACCACTAATGTTGTATTGTGCCGGTCTTTCACATAATAATAATGAAACCATGTCTCATTAAAAGTACATCCATCATAGTAGTACAACAAAAGCATTATAGTGGTCCAAATTACAAACGTATTATTATAGGTCAAAAATATATGAAATAGTTCAACTCAGAAGAAGTACAATACGGTAACATCTGATAACAGTAAAAGCTAGAATATATGACAGAAAGTAAATACTTGAAAGCCATAAAAATAGAGCTCCACTATAGCTACGTTATTTTGACTATTCTAAAATAAGCTTCTACTGGTCTGGCTCCACGTCATCCTGCTCTCCATAGTTGATATAGTAGTCGATTCCTTTGACTCCTCCTGATAGGTCCAGCTCCTCATTCTCCTTCAGGAGCTCAGTGTTCTCAAACTCAAACTCTATTGACTCAGAGCCTAACAAAGAAGGTTCTATGTAGGGGATGAATATAGATGGTACTCAATAAGTTCATGAATAGCAACAAGTATTTGATATGCACTATTATTACGAGTGCAATAGCCCTCAAGGAAGTAATGACTTTTTATTAAGCTTTTTGGAATAAAAGTAAAGTTTTAACTTTAAGCAATTCTCTATGTTTAGGAGGCCTCATGGGTTGTTATAATCTCCGATGATTTTGTTTACTTCGCGTTCACAGATCATACCCAGAACAGGGAATGACAATGTCATACTTCAATACACTCCGCAGAGGTGCGTTACCTTACCCACAAATGATACTTAGCCTTTACGCTAGGTATGAAACCCATCACACTCTCATCGGTGGGTGGTCAGGTCTAAGGTTCTGAGTCATTTTACCTTTCCCATATGCCATACCTCAATCGTCATAGCGGGTCTAGCACCGACTACCCACCTCATCATTGTAACATATTTTTTTAAGGGTTGGGGACATAATACCTCTCCAAGTGTTACTTTACATACATTCTAGAAAGATATGTCAGTAAGAAGGCACTACTTGACACACCTGCCCCACTCCAACTCTTGTAATTAACGCTATCTATATGACACTCGAATGCCAACTGACAATGGTTATTAACCTTATGTGATACCATATGTAGTGGAACCCTGACCATCCCAACAATTTCCATTCAGGGGTCTTGCCACCCACCATATATTATTCCATGAATCACTAATATATCTAAGTTTCTAGAAATTAACCTTTTGTTTCTATACATGTGATAAGAGGTATATAATTTGCATATAATTTGGTACAAAAATTTCAGGACATGGACAAGAAATAAAGTTGCCTTGTGATGGAAAAGAAATAAGCTCAAGGTCTCGACGAGAGAATTTGACAAAATCTCGGGATTTGAGGATCCAACAATAGTCTAATAAGGACTAATTCCAAATAAATTGTAAATGTACATGTATGTGAATTTGGATGCATGCAAGGGCATAATTAAATTCTCATATTTGTATGCTTCTATTTCTCTATAATTTTTCCATGATTTTATATGGGTTATTTCAAAAAACTATACTTTCATGAATTTAATAAAATTGCCATAGGAGGGAATTGAAAAAAAAATTATATTCATCATAATTTAGCTCAAGGGAACATATAAAATATTTATATGATTTTTAAGCTACAAATATTTTTAAACTATACATAGATTCAGTATAACTAAAATTGGAAGATAATTCTCAAACCAATCTTCAAAAGCAATCTGGGCTAAGCACATAGGCCCAGACATCCATTTTCTTGGCTCAGGCGGCCCGCTCGGTTGCCTCCAGCCCAAAAGGCCCATCTGGTTAGGGTTAACACTGATCGGTCACTCCCTCACCCCCTCTCTCCTTCACTTAGCTGCTGCCACACCCCTCTATCATCTCTCTCTCCCTTGAACCAAACCGTTGCCACCTGCACTCCCGATCTCGGTCGCCTCCACCAATAGTTGGCGGCACCGACCACCAAAATGAGCTCCCCTACTCATGCTCTTCCTCTTCTTTACCGCCATATCACCTCCTCGACTCTAATTCGCTCAACGCTGCTAACCCTAGGTGGCGTGGCTCTATGGAGAGTGGGCGGTCTTGATGACGTTGGGGCCTACGCCATCTCTGAGCCCCTACTATGATCAACTCCTCCTATGCCTCTTCCTCAGCAACGTTCGTCGCTACCGCCCCGACCTAAGGTTGGGCTCGATGGTTTTGGCTTGTGCCGGAGCCTTTTGGCCTTAGCCATGGCTTCTGGTTGGCGGTGCAACGTCAGCATCGCATGGCCTCCCGATCTAGCTCCTCTACAATTCTACTGCAACTACTGCCATCTCGGACCTCGCCGCTGGTAGAAGGTGACAAGTTCACCTTCTAGTCAAACCCTGCTAGTCAAACCCTGAATCTGTCTCTTGGAACTTTGACAAACATTACACGCCATCCTTGGTCACTTGAACTTGTATTCATGTGTGTGGCGTGCCCGATTTTAAGGCCGGACACGTCATTTGTGATTACTGTACTAGTCCCTGGATCTGTAGCCAGTACGCACAAATACTTGATAGCATACACATACAGTACCAGATTTATTACACGGTTAGACTATTACGGTCGAGATTCGATACATGGCCTATTGGCCGAATAAAACTGCAGCGGAAAAACATAACGAAGTGGATAGCCCATCGGCTTGCCGACCCAACAGGCAGCTGACTGGGGAAAATGTCCTAAGCGTCGGCTTCGCTGTCGCCCTCCTCATAATTGAAGTCTTCTTCCTCCTCTGGCCAATTCAACAAGCCAGGTGAGTACATTGAATGTACTCGCAAGCAATCCCCATTGGGGGATTATACAGCTATATTTCATGTAGGGATATTTCAAAGGATAGCTCTAACCTATGTTGGCAGTTGTGCAGAAATGTAAGTTCTGAATTTGGAAATACTGCATAATAGATTATAAAGCAGTTTGGGAAAAGCTGGTAGCAAATCAACAGCATCCCATCACATCCTCTTCTTTCTCAACTTGCGCGGTAAACACCGCTAAACATCTCATGACCTATTACCTGTTAGCTCCACTTGCCGCCATGGCTCCACCATCGAAACGGTAGCTTCACTCATCCGATAACTAGGTTTCCCAACACTAAGCCGTATCCGGTCACTCCCGGCAATACGGTGGGTTACTTCGGTAATTTCCTTACCACCGACTCATGGCCTAAATTGCCCAAACTGTGGACACATCATGCCCACGTCCTTAATCCCTTTTGCCCAACTTTGGCAAACAAAACTTAATCTAGCTTGGGTGTGGCTGTGCCAGTTCATGTCCATAACCGAGGACGTGGCTATTCGAATAGATTTTAACCCTCTGCAGAGGTGGTACGGCTTTACCCACAAGATGTAAGTCCCCCTGGGCACACTGCGCGCTGTGTACTTACAGGGCTATTACAACGAGACTTTTCGCCTGCTTTCATCCTAGGGTCGGACCCGCTAGATGTTTTACCCAATCTTTACATTTTGACTCACAAATCCTAAAGTGGGACTATTCTCATCTTTGTGTCGAATTCTCACCCACGCCTTGGGCCTCACCATCTAGGACTTTTGACGCAAATGACGCCATGAGAATTCTCTAGGGGCCCAACGTCCTACCTAGCACATACTTCTTACTTCCCACGGGTCCGAACCCTAGTATTAGGCGGGTTACAGAGTCAAGTCCTTCCCATAAAGGACATGTGGACGTACGGTGGGGGAACTGGTTTAGCGGCACGATGGCTCGGTCCTTAACTGATTCGAGTAGGACTCCAGTTTATCAGCGAACACCGAATAGCCTTCAGCTACTTCGTCTCCCTTCAAAACCACCTTATTCCTACCCGAATCCAAACCATCTCCAACTCCATTTTTGGGTTTTGGCAACATTTCATTTGAATGCACCGCGGATAACATATGTTATCCGCGGGTTTTGATTTTCCCATCCCCAGGTCTAAACAAAATTTTAGTTTTAACTATAGCAAGGCTAAGCATCGGCTACTGCCTATAACCTTGGTATGTCGTCGGTTGGAAACCGACCGACGGAGCACTAGGGTTACAAGAAATCAGGTATTCGACTCTAGTCCATATGCAACTATCGGAAATAACTACTTCTACATAAAATACAGTTTATAACATAGCATGCATGTTTCGAAGTCAAAATAAATATTCTTCACAAATATAGGATTCAAAATGGTCAAGGCGGGAGATTGCTTGCCTGGCAGATCCTGCTCCTGTTCCTGAGGTGGGGGTGTTGTCGGTTCGTCCTGACGCACGTACTTCACTCCGTGGACTACGCGTCGGAAGAAAACATCGAATAAAAGGGCAATCCAAATACTTCAAGAAAATCAAACAATATGCATGGCAGAGAAATGGTGAATGACACGATGATCCGGGGAGGTTGTTTGCCTCAGAACGACTGAGTTAAGATTTGGGGTTTCGGACAGCGATTAAGAAAACGGGATGCATATACCTGGGGCTAGGTTTACAGATCGAACCTAAGATTTCACGGCTTGGGTTTAGGAGGTCAAAGAACAATATCGGCGACAGGTATATGCAAAGTTTTCACATAAAATGACGATGAGATTAAATAAGGAGGTTGATCCGGTTAAGCTTCTAAATTTTTAAAATCTTTTATCCAAACGAATTGTGGAGGTACACAGATGTCCTACAGCTACTGGAGGGTTGGGAAATTATTTTGATTGATCATGGTTGCATAACTACATTGCATGCGTGGATTAGAACTTAATGAATTAACTTAACCCTATTCTACTAATTGCAGTCTAAAAACTTTAGCTCTTGAAAATGTATTTGATTCAGCATGTGGAAGTTGATTTTGGGATTCCAGAACTAACCTACGTGAGAAAGATTTTGGCTAATAGGATATTACTCAGCTGGTTAGGGCTGCTGCTTAGCAAGAATTAGATTAGTGCACTAAGGAGCTAACTAATGACTAGAGCTGTGCGAGCTGGAAAAAAAGGAGAAAATGCCCAAACATGCTACAGTGGACTAGTGAGTTAATTGAGCTTGGAAGAATAGCATGCGGACCAGCAGCTTAATTAGTGAGTGCAATTAGGAGTTAATTAGTGCATTAAGAGAGCTATCCAACCGGCGAACTCATTGAGCCCTACAGTGGCCGGCAAGAGCACTAAATAGCAGCGTAGAGGCTCACTGGAAAAAGGAAGAAAAAGACTAATCATTGAATAGTGAACCAGCAGCTAACTCACGAGCTAAGCAAAAGAGAAAGAAGCAGAGCCGGCGGCGCTGCTCGGACCAGGCGCGGCAGGGGCGGAGGTTGTTGGGCGGTCGTGGAGGTGAGGTCCGGCGGCTCCTCAGCGCAGGAAACTCCGGTGCCTGCCAAGGATTTCGGCGTGGACTGGAAGGTGGCGGAAGGTCAATCCATGGCTGCTCGAGTTCCAGCAGAGAGGGGTTAATGGAGCGGCTGCTGGTTTGAGTAAGAGAAAATGGGAGCTCGGCTAGGCTTTGGGGAGGAGCTGGTTGATTTCTTGGGTTGGCTAATGGTGTCCGGTGGAGTGGTCCAGTGGCTTGGAATGGAGGGGCGGCGTGGTGAGATTGAGCTCGGTTGGCCGGAGCTAGGGAAGAAAGGTAGCTCGGGTGCTGAGGTAGCTTGGCATGGGTGAGTGGAGGATGAAGCTTGGGGAGTAGAGGCTGCTCGAGGCTCCTTTTATAGCCAGGCCGGAGCTCGGGCTAGCTGGCATGGCTGCTGTTCCAGTGAGGCGACGGCTCGACGGCGAGGATTAATGGCGAGCTGAGCTTGGGGTACGGCGAGGGCAGGCTACAGAGGAGCGGAGGGACGGCTCAGGGCGCCGCTGTTGCTCGGACAAGCCTGGACAGCAGCTGGCTCAGCGAGGAAGAAAGCGGGCGCGTGCTGTGGTATGGACTGGACGCGTCCAGAGCGGCATGCCCATGTCAACGCGTGTCCAACAAAGTTTTCCACGTGCACAGCCATGTCAACTGGGATTGTGATTGATCAACTGGTAGCTCTGCAAAGTTGGGCATTGAATGGAGTAACATGCATGGCAGTCCATGCATGCCAAGGTGACAAGTCCTTAATCTCCATGGTGGAGAGGGGACGTGAGCTGCAGGGTGATTAAATGGGATTGAGACAGGTGAGGCAGAGGGAAAATGACTGCTCAGAGAGAGAGTTGGCTGCTTTGACCGAGAGGATTTACTGCGATTACATGCGTGGCTCTAATACGGGGGAAGTGTTCGGTGCTTGCCTTGCTAGACTTTTACATACAACTTGCCCATGTTTTTATATATTCGGACTCCTGGGAATGTGGGGAGTGTTGTGGGATTTTATCAGAATTTTCTGAGAATTAAATATAAAGGTTGCAGTGCAATGCCCGAATTTGACTTAGATGTTACTATTTTTATAACTTAGGATTTTTATATTGGCCGATTATATTTTATGTTATATTTAGGTCAATGGTAGTGTTAGGGTTCTTCGGGAGTTTATTTGGAATTTCTGGGCAGACTGGGGAGAGATGGATTTTGCGATTAGGGTTTTAGATACATATGATGATGAGGTCATGCCTAACATGCGGATGACATGATGCAATGCGGGTTTAGAAAATCAGGGCGTGACAATGTGCTTCCTCTGTCTCTCTGTTCTTTGAAGCCAAAAGGGCAAAACCTTAACTTCCCCCTGTCACATGTTTTCCTCCCAGTTAGTTAACTCTACCTTACCACTCCGAAACCCTCGAGCGGTTCTTTTCTAGAACATCACTATAGCCCTTTGAGCATGGAGTCGTGTCCTCCATCTCTCTTTCTATCCCTTCTGTATCTCCCAAAACCCCGCTTTGCCAAAACCCTTATCCCTTGGCACATCCTGATTTCCTCCCATCTATTTTACCTAATAAACATCTTTCCAAAACCAAATACTTCGTAAAACATTTCTATAATGTGAAAATACAAATTTCCATCTAACCCCTATCGATTTAAAACTCTTCTAAATATTAAATATGTCTTTTGGCACTTTTCTAATTTTGATTTACAAAAGTGGAAATACATCAAAGTTAGAAAATTCTCTAACACATGCTTAATTATTATTTCAAAATTTTCAAAAATATGAGCTATGTGATATTTCAAAGGTTATTATTCCCTTTCTAAACAAAAACCCCATTTCTAAATCCATTTTCCAATTTCTTTTGCAATATTGAATTTAGGGCAGAAATGCCAATTCATTATTTCACGTGGATTCTTGACCTCTAAAATTTTGCATAAAATTTCACACATCTTCTGTCATCAATCTAAGATATTTTATCAAATAATATGGTGATCTCTGGACCAAAATATTTAAATGATTTTCAATTTGTGTTTGAGCCATTTTTGAAAATAGTTTAATGCCCTAAGTTGTAACCTCAGAAAATTTCCCAAAAATTATAGAAGGTGCGTCCTATCATACTGAGCTCAAATCTATGCTTATCCAGCCAAGTTATTTTAAAAACTTTCAAATAATTTCAAAAATGAATTTCAACTGATTTTGAATCCAACTCAATTTCCATTGTTTTAAACATCACAAATTTTCATAAAAGTTGTGGAGCATCCCCAATGCATATACGATCCATTTGTGCCATAAAATCCCACACTTCTATTAAATTTCTCTCTTTGAAAATTCAGATAAATTCAGGACTAATACACTGTTCCTATCTCCCTCTTTCTCTACTAGGTTCATAGGCGCTGTACAAACCTACTAGCCTGGTCTTTACTTCCACATGGGCCATGACACCACTGACATCTCCCCCAGCCCTTCTGTCCTCTCACGACACTGTTGCTCCCTTTCTCTCTTTCTTCTGCTGCCCGGCTCAACTGCTCCTTCGGCCACGCCTGCCTCAGGTCAAAGCCAATAGTGCCCAAGGCCGAACCATCACCTCGCCAGCACCGAGAAGCAGCACATAACCCCTCTACAGCCATCCCCATCGGGCCTCCCGCTGCCAGTGCTACTCACGTGCGCCCGAGCACCGAGCACCGCGGCTCCAGCCATAAAAGCCGAGGCTGAGCTACCCTAGCTACGCTTTCCCTCCCATCCTTCTCCTCTAACCTCCCTCTCCCTCTCTCTCTATCTCTATCTCTCTCTTAGGCCTAGCCCGAGCAATAGAGCCAGCCAGTGTTCTCCAACTTCAGTGGAAAGCACCGCCACAGCCCCCGCACTTCGCCACCTTCTCCAGCATTCCCTACATCTTCTTACTCACGCTTCGAGTTCCCCTAGATCCCTCTGACTTTCCTCTTCTCTTTCATGCAGCCGCCACCACAGCTGGGTCTCCTCACCTCGTCACCGCTCGGGCTACGCCGCTAGTGCCGCACCGATGAACTTCTAGTTGTAGTATCGCCAACAATTGCTCCGCCCGAAGCCCCTGACCTTAACTTGGTGAAAGTGCATCCACTCCCATGGAGCTTGGAAGGATGGCTATCTTGCCCCAGAGTTTGGTTTTGATGGTTATTGGCAATCCTCACCTGTGTCTAATACTTGCAATGAGTGTGAACAGGAATTAGATGAACAGGTGAAAGCTGAAGTGAGACAACTGTTGATGATGAGCCCTAAAAAGAGCAAGGAACTGGGAAGGTCAGAAGGACCAGCTAAGCTAGGTTCCTGAGGCACAGTTGCGAGGAAGCCGAGGCTGTGCTCGAGGGCAAGCGAGGTGATGGTTGCTTGATGGAGTTCAAGGGCCGTGAATGCAAGCTTGATAAGTCCTGGAGGAGCTAGGAAGCTGGTGGATCAGGACCAAGGGTTCGCTGTGCGTCTACAAGGGCAGTCATCTTCGGTGAAGAAGCTTGGAACCAGTGCCAAGGGTCTAAGCGAGCTGGTCAGGGACTGTGGCGAGGTCATTGCTCTCTGGTCAGTTGTAGGCTTGTAGTGAGCCGGCCAGAGTTGTGCTCAGGTGCTGCCTGAGGCAACCGAGTCCACCTGAGTTTGGCATCTGAGACTCAGGTGGGTAGCTCAGCCGTGGCTAGTAGGTTACCAGAGGTGCACGTTAGCTGAGTCTCAGATAGGTTAGGTCTGGTGGCTCTTTGTCTGACGTGGCATGAGGGTAACGGCTAGCTGCCAGGGACCCTATAAATAGGGAACCTGGGGAGGTTTTCAACCTCGAACCTTTACCCAACCTTTGCCTCTAACCCGAAAGCAACCTGTTGAGAAAGAAAGAGCTCTAGGTCTCCAAGTGAGTGTTGCCTGCGTGCATCCATCGTGAGAGCGAGTTACTTAGTCCTTCAGGTGTAACCTTCGAGGTACTGGTTCCTCCAAGAGTGGGAGTGCTCTTGGAGTTGGTGAGCAAGCCAAGTCTTGTGTGGCTGCCACCAAGAGTCTGTGAGGGCGATTCGGGTCTGCCTGTCTTGCAGCAGCAAGATAAAAGGATTCCACACAAGAAAGGTACTCGAGGAAGAGCACGATTTGGTGCCGGCTGTGAGAACAGCTTCCTCAACGGAGACGTACTGCTTCGCAAGAAGTAGGAACTTCGGTAAAATAAATCATTGTGTGCTTTACTTTCTGTCTTGTGATCTGCTCTTACTTATTCTGATATCTATGCATGCTTAGATCACTAGAGCACCTTTATTTGTTGCACACTAACTGAGTTTTCCTCACCTGAGACTCAGTTAGCTCCTGCTAAAGCTAGTACCTTTCCTGTTCACGTCATCTGATGCTCTCACCTGACTCTCACACCTGAGACTCAGTTAGCTCTGAATATAACTTGTTCTACATCAGCTAAGTCTGCTATCTGAGTGTCTGGTGTTTGTCTGATATATCTTGCTGAGTCCCAGTTACCTGCATCAGTTGCATATATTTTCTCTAGGATTGACCTATCTCCAGAAGAGAAATCCATTAGGCATTTTAATTTCTAGAGCCGACCTATTCACCCCCCCCCCTCTAGTCGACTCCTGAGATCCCTTTCACTTGGGCACCGTCGCCAACGAACATATGCCACCGCCGACCAATGGTGAGCACGTCCTACCATCCTCTCTCTCCTCGGCTACTCTCTCCCCTTCCCAGGGTTAGCCCTCACCTCCTCCCTAAGCACACGTGGAAATAAGGGTTCAGGCCGAGATCTCCCACCAAAATCCCAGGCCCATGCTTAGATTTAGTGGGGACATAATTTCACAGTTATGTTTTCCCTGCAGGAAAATGTATTCCCCTGCTACTCTAGAACTCCTTCCAGATTACACTTTCTATTCTGGAAAGGGTATTCTTGATGTTCTTCTTCTAGGAAGCCACCTCTGCTTTGCCAAAGGCGTAATCACCTAATACGCTGTCCACGTCACCCTCTCTCTCTACCAACAGACTTCCTCTTATCTGATTTTCCCTCCAGGCAAAACTTCAAAAGTTCATATCTCCCTCGATATAACTCCAAATGAGCCCATTATTTTCCTAGATTCATCTAAATTCAGTACCTATCCATATGTACCAAATTCATCATTTCTGAATTTTGTTTGAATTTCATATTTGAAATTTGAACATGTTACATTTCTTTCAAAATAGCTCCAAATGAGTTGATTCCTTTTCCTAATAGCATCTCAAATTAAATCCAACATTTTGGTTCCTATAGACCTTCGAAATCCAAATGTTTTTGTATTAAAATAGTAAAGCTTATGAAATCCTTTATTACTCCCGTATCTTTTCATGCATATATATATATATATATATTGTTATATTCATCCAAAACCCTCTAAATAAATTTCCAAAAACTTTTGAAAATATTTTTCACCCTCTAGTTCCAAGCACATTTCAAAATCCAGAAATGATTGTATTAAAAACAATAAAGAGCATGTGTTGCATATATAAATCTTTTGAATAATTAAGTGGTATTCGTATACTAATTCTAGAACCCTTTATCCAGGGGTACCAAATATTTCCAAACCTTTTTATACCCTATGTAACCAACCAAGGTTGACAACTCACAAATAATTGTATGTTGATAAAAGCAACCAGTCTTTCTTAAGCATATTTTAGTCCTTATCCTATGCAATATAATATCAAATAACCTCTCTTAAAACCAAAAATATTATATAAAACCAGAGGTGACCCAAACATGTCATATTTTTTTGATGGGGTTTTATTTGGATTTGATTTGGGATTTATTTGATGGTGTTCTTATCTGACGTTTCTCAATGTGTAGTTCCCGACGTTACAGCAAATCGCGAGAAGAAACTTTGAGCTCTTACATCACGAAGACCGAGGCCAATACTTGCTAGGCAAGCTCCCACCTTGATTGTGTTGAACCCCATATGTACAAAAATTACTTATCTTGTTTGCAAACTTGCATTGCTATGTTAACGTGAACCGCTATTTTATGCTAGATCTAATTATGTCCTAGTATTGCATGTAACCTAGTCTCAATAAATATTCCTTGTCGCCCTAGGGTTAGTTCCCACTAGTCATAGCAATACTAGTCATAACCTAGGTTAAATTATATGGATATACCATGTCTTAAACCCGCAGTAGAAAAATCAAAGTTTTAGTAAGGAGTTGTGGATCATTTGAAAACATTTTGTGAGATGAAACTTTGCGGGATAATGGTTTTCCAGGAGTGTTTGAAAATGGTTTTATGTCAAAACTCAAAAAAAAATGGAGATGATTTGGATTCAAGGTTAGAATTGTAAGTGGATGCATGGAGTAATGGTTGTAGTATGATATAGCATGCTATGGCGTTATTATGGTGATGAGATGCGGAGTCTTTCTTGGATCAATCAAGGACCGAGCCTAGGTGCTACTCACTTAAGTTCTTACCGTACGTCCACATGCCCTATTGGGAACAGCTTGACCCAGTTTATACTTAGTACTAGCGTATGAACCTGTACACGATAGGTGAAAAGTGTAAATGAGTAGTAAGTTGGAATTGTAAGTGGATGCATGGAGTAATGGTTGTAGTATGATATAGCATGCTATGGCATGATTATGGTGATAAGATGTGGAGTCTTGCTTAGATCAATCAAGGACCGAGCCTAAGTGCTACTCACTCAAGTTCTTACTGTACGTCCACATGCCCTATTGGGAATGGCTTAACCCAGTATTATACTTAGTACTAGCATATGAACCTGTAGATGATAGGTGAAAAGTGTAAATGAGTAGTTTAACTCGTAGTAAGTTGCTCGACACAAAGGTGAGTTCGCATTGTGTCGTGGTTTAGCAATAATAGACAATTGCTGGGAATGGATCATATGGTGGGTTCATCGTTAGGGCTAGGCAGAAGAAAAGTTTAGTTGTGATAGCCCTGTCGGCACACCTTGTGAAGTGTGCTCACATGGCCATGGAAATAAGGGGACTCGCATCTTGTGGCTAAAGCCGTATAACCTCTGCAGAATGTTAAAATATACTCGAATAGCCGCGTCCACGTCATGGACACAACTTGGTTAGGTCACACATTGGTTGGACTATGATTTCCAATTTTGAAAATGTGGGACATGATTTTAAGGACGTGGAGCATGAATTGCCCATAGTGTGCAATATAAGCTACGGGCATGTAGCAGGAGCTGTAGAAGTATGATCTAAATCATGCTATAGATATGTAGTACTAGTTGGTCTTTGATGATGATTTCATTCGATAGATGGAACTATCGATGTTTTAATTTACGAGATGGTAGCAGGAGCTACCATCATTTGGATTTGATTATGTTACTCGTCAGTTGTGTTATTCTTTTAGAAACGCTTGCAAATCTATTACTCATATTTCTTGAATAAGAACTTAATTTTCCGCACAACATGCAACCTAGATACGGTGACCCACATACTACCCCTTCGGATAATATGCCGGTCTTTGATGCATTGCAGACAAAGTGTCTTCTCATCCACAATACGTTTCATAGAGTAGCATATCAGAAACATTGCAGCAGTTCATATATTACAAATTTAATTTACAAACTTGAAGAAAAAATACAAAGTCTTATAAACTTATTCCCAAAAGTACGGGGAATTTAAAACCGTTATCACTTGGTTACAGCAAAAGCCTTATCTACAACTCTCGACTCACACGACCTACTTTTCTACTCGGTGGCATTCTCGTCTTGGTACTCGATATAGTAGTCGACACCCTCGTCTTCCTTCGTCAACGCCTGCTCTCCGGGAACTTCCTCGTCGACCTCGACGTACACCACCTCCGTCTCCGCCGTCAGATCACAGTCTAATCAAAGGAATTAGAGTAAAGGGATGAGTACAAAAGGTACTCAATAAGTCCAGGAATAGCAAAGAGGTGTTTGATGCACTATCTACTGATAATAGCAATGCTCTCCAAAAGCAATGCACTTTTGTAAGGTAAGAGAGTCAAGTTTTAATTTAAGAGACTATGATCTCATGCCTTACAGGCTGCTAGGATCCCCGATGGATCCCTTTCCTGCCGCGTTCGTATTTCCAACCAGGAACATGGAGTGACTAAGCCACACTTCTCTACACTCTGCAGAGGTGCGCAACTGTACCCACAAACGACCAATAGTCGTGGTGTTCACGTCGTCACATGCACAACCAGACCGTAAGGTCACAGAGCCGTTTCACCGCCCGCTCAGTCATACCCTGCGTCGTAGTCCCGCACAACAGGCCAGGTACTACCGATCTCACATTGATACTACAGATCTAACGCATTGTGGTTAGCCAACGGCTAACAACACCTTCCCAACAGTTGATACTCCAGATGCAACTATTGAGGTATTCCTTTCCCGGGGGAGTATGACCTATGGCAAAGGTATTTGGCTCAGCCCCACCCATACAAGGTATGTGATATGCGTGATCACTACGGCACTTAAGCACAATCGATCATTTGTTGCCTTAACCATATATGAACAAACACGTGTGATGAAATCCACCTTCCAATGTGCCCCAGGCACCTTCCCAGGATTTCACCACCCACCATGATCACGCCCAAAAACTGGCAATCAAATAAAATTAACAACTGATTCATCTTTAGAAAATAGGTTCACATTTTGTGCATGTTATAGACAAGAAGGAAATTTTGTAAAACGTTCTCAATGGATATGAACAATAAACTGGACTTGCCTAGTGACGGATAGGTAATGGAGTTCGACTGGTTTGCTTGCTGAACTCTGGTTTCTGAAGAAAAGGCAATATAGTCCGATAAGGACTAATCCAAAAAATTCCAAGAATGAATGCAAATGATATGGCAATGCATGTATGGAAAAACTTACATACAAAAAACTAGAGCCCATAATTTCCTTGGATGTCTTATGAAATACTTGTATTCATCTATTAATTATTAAGGTCTTCCTTAGTATTGGGGTTATATATAAGACATTAATTTAGGTAATCTCAGGTTGTTTTTAGCTTGGTTCAACAAAATTTCACAAGTTACTTTACTTAAGCATTTAACTTATAGTTGCATCCTCTTACCTATAAAAGAAGAATATGTTTAACTCAATTTGAATGATTCATCATTTTAGTTAATGTTTAATTTCATTCCCATAAGAAGAAACAATCATCATTCATTCTTTTTTTTACTTAAACAATCTAAAATTTCAATTTACTCCTTAATATTCTATACATATACATTTATTTCTAGTTCTTTATTTCCCTTCATTTTCTATTTTAAGAAAACAGAATTATATATATTTCTTTTTTTTAAGCCAAACCACTGGCAGCTTCCTTCACTCGGCCTAAAAGGCCCAATCTAACCCTAAACTCCCCCTCATTCTTCCTCACGCATCTCGGCGCTGCCCGACCTTTCTTCTCCTCCTCCTGACGCACGCCACTGCCTCGGCCGGGTGCCCCATCGCCTCCGCCGCCTGCTCGGACTGGCGCCACCTCGCCTTAGCCCTCTGGGTTCGAGCTCGGTCTCCCCGACGTAGCCCCTGTCGCCCCTTCGTCGCTCCCTTTGTGCCGCCGCCGCGGCTCTCGGCCGCCGTCGCTTGGTCCTCTAGGCTCGAGCTCCTCCCGAGCGCATCTCCGCTACCGCGGGGTCCTGCCTCGGGCTCGGGCTCACGCCTCCCTTGGTCCACCTTGATGCGGACGTCGCCGCCCATGTAGTCTCCTTCCGTGCCCGTTGCCCTGGTAGATGACCACCGACGCCTATCGCCTCGTCTCGACATGCTGTCGCCGACCTCCCGTCGGGGACGTCGCTGCTCCCCACTCGGCACCGCCGCCGGACGGTAGCGGGTTTGACCGCCGCTACAACCACGGTGATGCTACGTCCAGGTAAGTGTTCCACTCCCCTTCCCTTAACTCCTTACCTCTAATCTATTCCTTAATCCTAGGGTTCTTCCTTAATCCTAGGGTTCTTCAGTGATTGCTCAAACCAAATAGAATTGGGATGTCTATTTTCTGATTGAGTCTGGTAATGCCTAATTGCAGTAAGAACAGATTGTGGCTTGATTCTTAGCCCTTTCTTGTTGCCCAGATGCACATATATGTATATGAAAACAATTTGTTTTACTGAAAGAATAGATATATGTACTTTTGATCTTGACCTCTCTCCATTTTCAACATTTGCATATGCACATCAGTTTTCTTTAATTGCAAGAACAGATACTTCACCTGATTTTAGCTATTACTTGCTTCTTCTATTTGCATATATCAAATTCAGTCTAAAAAATAAAAAGAGCAGATACACTACTCATGTTGCCTTGTTGTTATCTTGATTCATTGTGATGATGTTCTCTCTGAAAGAATTTGAGAAATGGTATAAGAACAGATTACTGCACTTGATTTTAGTTGTTGCATGTTTCTTCCTTTTGCATAAATCCATATCTGTTTATTAACTGGGAAGGACAGATACTTGCTTGATTTAGCATTTCAAAATTGAAATGAGAACAAATACTATGATAAGTTGCCTATTCGTTGCCTTAATTATTATGATGATTTCTCTGAGAAATTGAGAAAGGTTCGAAAACAGAAAATCTGATAAGAACAGATTGGCTAAACATGCTGCCTTAAGAAAAAACCTAATGATGAACTCTAATCTGAAGGTCCCTATTAACATGCTAATAATGCATGTACATATATAGGGTTATGGTGTTTTTGATGATTGTACCTTGTATAGGTTTGGGTCAGGTAAGTTGGCTCCCTAAACTGGCTGGTTTCGCTTTTGAGTTGGGGCCTCTTTTCTTCTCTTCTCAGATCCTTGCTTCAGAGCTCCTCTCCCTTATTGTTCTTGATGACCTCATGTCCTTGAGCTTTTGCTCTTGAACTTGGGGGCCTTCTCCTCCTGAAGGCTTGGCTGGTCTTGGTGTTCTTGAGGCCTTCGCCTCCTAGAGTTTGCCTCCTATTTGGTCTAGTGGCTAACTACTGCTTGTGGTCAATGGCAAGAACTAATGCTACTAGTTTGATACTGGTTCTACTTAGCTGCCGTGGTACTACTTCTATCGAGCCTTCTCTAAGGTTCTTTGGTGAATATTTTTGGCCACCTCCTGCTGCTGCTATCACGAGCTGTTAATTTCTCTACTGCTTAACTTGGATAACTGTAAGAGATATTCCCTTATCCCCGGTTGCCTATTTGCTAAGGAACTTGACTTTGGTCAAAGGCTGGAGCTTGCTGGATAAGATTTTCGATAGATTTTGCTGCCTTATCTAAACCTTTTGATTTTTATAAAAAAAAAGATTCTTTTCAAAACAAAAACTACGGAGGCAATGTAGTATAGGATAGAAAGATAAATTATTTACTACCCTCACCTCTTTTCTCGAAATACATATATACATTAGATTTAATTGTCCGATGAGGGTCTTAGCCATGTGGCCCTCGGACACTTTTAAAATGTAACTGTTTTACAAAAACTATTTTCAAAACTAAAAACTATTTAGCTTCACTCGGCACTAATTTGCCCCCCCCAACTAAACTGCAGATGTTGGCGGAACTGTGCCGGTGGGACCGCATATATTTCAAAACCTCGTTTTCGAAAACCTTTGCCTCCTACAGCAACGGCATAATTCTAACGATCTCGAGTGCACATACTTGACGACCTCGGATGCCGCCAACATTTTCGAAAACTTCCCCCTTCGACTCTCGATGTTCTTCTACAGCTCAAGACTCGAAGATTAGGTTTAGATATTTGTATAGGTAGACATTTCATCATGTAATTTTTATTTTTTCTTCTTTACTTAATTTTGTAATCATAAGTTATTGTACCAAGATAATTGTATCACATGTTTAATCTAATAAAGTTGTAATGTTAATTGTATTTGAATGTGTATAAGTGATGAATGCCATGATCACACATATGATGCGAATGCACAACAATTTCCCCCTCTCTACCTAACTCTCGACGTTCCTCGGTAGAATCAGGTCAACTCAACAACTCGAGTTGATTTACTTCCACCTCACACCTCTTATGATTAACCAAAAAACTAGGGTTCTCACACTAGAATAAAGCTAAATTTCTTGAACAAGTCAAACATGAAAATAGCCGTTATACTCTCCTTATGGGATGCTTGCGAGTACATTCAATGGATTCACCTAGCTTGCTGATTTGGCTAGACGAGGAAGACTTCTACTCTGAAGATGATAACAATTTTTATGAAGGCTAGGGCGTAATCTCAGTCGGTTGCCTATAGGGTATGGCATACCGGTGGGTCCACACCATCACTTTGTTTTCCGTTGCATATTTTCCAACTGATGGGCTACAAATGTAAGTTTCAACCATGATGGTCTATCTGTATTTTGATCGTTGATATTATGTGTATGACAATGATAATCAAGCTAACTTGTGTATATTGGCTACTGATCATGGGAACAGTATAGGAAACACATAAATTATCTGATCATTATTAAAACCGGGTACGCCACACAATCTCTCTTAATCCAGACACTCGGACACTAGCAAACTACGATTCATTATAGTGGGGCGAACCACAGCTTCGGTGACCCTCATGATTCAAATTGTGCCAACCTTAGTAAATATTTTGAAACTGACATTTAATAGGCAAATTGGCTTGTACTATTGAATGCAACTTGCAACTTTGCATTTTGGAAGTAAAGTAATGCTCTCAAACTTCAAACTAAATAATGGGAGGCTCCAATCATATAAAATCGTGGAACATAACCTTATATCATCTTTTGAATATTTCCCAAAATACCTGATAAAACTCAGCTAGGTCTGGACCGGTAGATTTATCATGTTCCATTTCGAAAACAGCCTCTCTCACCTCATTTTCAATGACATGCTTCGTGAGGATCTCATTCCCTCATCAGAAACTGAGGATGTTATCTCATCAGGACTGAATCTTTGAAAAAGATTTCCGTCCGGTGGGCCAAAGGGCGTTTTCTAGTACTTCGTAATATACCTTTGGAGCTCAACTTTCCCATGTATAAGTCACCCATCTTGCTCGAGCTTAAATATGACCTGTTTTTTATGTTTGCCATTTGCAACCAAGTGAAAATAACTTGTGTTGTTATCACCCTTGCCCTAGCCACAAGTTCACGTGGGCTAAATGCCACATTTGAAAAGCTTGATAGGGTTATGACCATATCCCACAAGTTGTGTTGTTGTCACCCTCACCCCATCTTCCTTTTTTTCTCAGGCCGAAGCTCGCCATTAGCATTGCTGCGGCCGTGTTCACGTCCTCTGCCTTCCCACCTTTCTCTCTAAAAAACATCTCCATCCGGCGCATGCCTCCTTTTCTCACTGACTTGCAAGGCCCGCCTACACGTCTTCCCTTCCATGTGTCAGCTCAGCCGGAGCTCGGCCACTCCATCGGTGATGTCTCTCCTCTCTCCTCCGGTCCTATAAAACTCCTTCCCTCGCAGTTGCAATCTTTTATTTCTTCCTTTCCCTCACCGCAAACCCTAGCATATTGCTTCTTCTTCTCGAAGCGACCAAGTTGCTCAATGATTCTGTCACTTTCAACGTCGGTAGCATGTTCGTCACTTCCCTCTTCACCTCTAAGGCCCTTTCCACTTCCCTGACCTCACCTCTTCCCTTGCTATGCTTGGTTACAAAGAGGAGCTCACTCATGGGGATTCTTCCCCAAATCCGATGGGATCCGCCGGTCAACTAGCCCCCTCATCGGTCGGTTCCAAAACCCCTCGACCTCCGAAGCTCCCCCACTTCTTCCTGCCACCTACAGGAACCAGATTCGCCATCAACACCTTCGCCACCATCGGAGCTCACCGTCACTGATGGCATCACCACCTCTACCTCAAGCCTTCCCAGTGCCGCCTCTTGCCAACATCGGCCTCGAGGTAAGGTCCTTGCTTGCACACTCAGCTCCTACTCCCTTCACCTAGCCAGTGTTTCTTCAGTTGGTCGCCACCGGTGACATCTTCTCGACCAGAATGCCGCGCCACTGCCGGTCTGACCGTACGGACGGAACGGCCGTAACGACCGATCTGACCGTACTGTTGACTGTTGGTCATCACGCATTTTCATTTATTTGTCACGGTCAGAATGGCTAGTTCATTACTGCATGATAAGCATTAATTAGGGTAATTGATACCATGGTGTACTAATGATTCTATGACACGTGGGCCTGCTTAATTGCAAATTTTGTTTAAATGCAAGCTGATGTTGTGAGAAGGACATGTCAAACGCACATATAAACTAACCAGAAAAATAGAAATTTAAAATAAAAAATATCCTGACATGTGGGTCCCCCTGTTAGTTGGACTAGTCAATGTTGAACAGCCAACATTGACTGGGGACCCCACTTGTCCTTCTCAATGGTTAGTATGAAGCTGATATTAAAATATTTAAAATGTTTTTCTTTATTGAGAAAAGACAGAAAATGCTAAAAATTGATAAAACTTCAAAACCTTGTAGAAAATTCATATGAAATCCAAATGAGTTGAT
Source organism: Stipa capillata (assembly GCA_019208055.1). NCBI lineage: Eukaryota > Viridiplantae > Streptophyta > Magnoliopsida > Poales > Poaceae > Stipa > Stipa capillata. The sequence goes on from JAGXJF010003724.1 coordinate 22,628, forward strand.
TCTTTTTTATACATTCATCATTTAATGTGTAGAATTTAATGGATTAGACTTCATTCATGTTACTATTGTACAAAAATTTTAAATTCAAAATATACGATTAAACCATAGAATTCAAATATGAAAGTTTGAAAATTCGTACTCGCTTCAAAGGAAACGTACCTTATATAAACTTTCATGGTTTAACATGTATTACATCATGGCATCATTTTCATGCATACCACTGTTACAAAAAAATGAAATTATTTGATATGTTAAATAACCCTAAACATGATATAAAAAGCTTTAGAAAATCGTATATTTAATTCTATAGCTCCAAATGGATTGATTCCAATTTCATTAGATTCATAATATCATTTCCTACATATACTATGCATTTAATGTATATTTTTAGCTTCTAGAAATTCTGGTATTGATTGATCGCCTTTTTCGTTGTTTTCCCGCGTTTCGGTATTTCTCTTCAATAAACTGGGCAACGAAGAATTGTATCAAGTTGATTTTAAATACAAGCTTAATTCACATCAGCCAGGCAAGCATGCTCACTTATTGGAAATATTCCAGTTCACTTATGTCATGCTTGGATAATGAATGATTTTCTTGCTGGATGCTTTGATCATGGTTAATGTTGAATATGTTGTTACTAGCATGAATAGGATTGTTTAGTGTTCATGACCAACAAGGTTGCAATCTCTAAATCACATAATGAACTACTTGAACCCTAAGGTGAGATATGAGAGCCGGGATATGATGCCCCTTGGGGACTCGGCGGTGTGGATTTAGCACAACCAATCTCAGGCCTGGGATCTTTCCTTCAACCGCGGCGTGAGTGTGGTCGAGGATGTTGGGAAGGGTAATGGTGGGCCAATCATGCACCCACAACACTATCGAGACACTTTTTTCGATGTTAGGGTGGATTTAACCCTTCCTCGACTACACTTGATCCAAGACTATGCTTAATTTAGCCCTATCTCGGAACATCTCTAAATTGGGGAGGACTTAGAGGGAATAAGATGAATTGATTGTGATGGTTGCTTATGCTTCAAATCTGAAAATGGTTGGAATTACATTTAAGAATAAGTTGTTGAAATTTTGGGTGGTGTAACCCTGATTTGGTATTGCTTTAAGTTGAGTATGACTTAAAGGTGATGAACTTAGAGTTAAGTATGATGGTTCTTCATACATGTTCAGATCTGAGAATGATTTAATTTTGAATGATTATCAAGTGGTTGACTTGATTCAATTAATATTCTATGGTTTCATGAAATAGATGACATGAGTAGCTCTCTTTATCATGATATGATCAATTATGATGAATTATTGATGTTGTCATTTATTACTCATGTCATGTTTAAGTTACTTGGAATGAGCATATTAACATCTTGCAAGTACGAATTTCATTCTTGCAGGTAATCTCAGTATTGTAGCATAATATGATTCCAGCTATGTCGATTTGGACGTCTAGTTGCATAATTTGCTCACTTTGGTCAAAAGGTTGCTATGTAAAACTTTAGGAATATGACATGGGTTGTCATCTCAGTGTTTTTACCTTGTTTCCGCTGCTGGTCTTGTGTTTCTTTTATCATGAACGACCTACTGGTTATGTTGTATGTAAGTTAAATAACTACCCTAAGTATGATGCGTGATTATCTATATGTAAACCATTTTCTGTGGAGTTTTTTGTGATATGTAAGTTATTTATGTGGCTTCCTATACACCTTACGCATATGATTTGAAGTGTATGGGATAGCCCTAAAGAATTAGCGTTGTCCTTTCTTTCATTAAGTGTGGTGAGTATCAATTGAGTGACTCGCTCGATGTGATGCGCTGGCCGGCTGGGCAGGGCGTGGGTGGTTGCACCAAGCTTCGATCTAGTCTTAACGCTAGGTTAGGGCGAGAGTACAATCGCTGGGCTCCTTCGAACTTATTATGCTTAGTGGACTTGAAAATGACGCTAAGTCTTCACAGAGGTTTGGAATTGCATTTAGATCATGTTACGATGGTGTGTCTTTGTCTGGCTTTACCAACAGCGATTGCATACGACATGGTGAACGTGTGATATTCGTATGATATGGTGGCCTGATATCGGATTGTCCAATAATGTATGTTGGATAGTTTCTTGAATATTCAGACTATATATCGTATATGAGCGGGTTATAATTAAGAAGCCATAATAGTCATGAAGATCACTTCTATTCTAGAAAAATATTTTCATCTAGAGCTCAATTTGTTAGGGGTCACCCCACTTAGAGTATTTCCTTTGCAGATACGGGCTGCGTCTTTGGCAGCTTTGGCGGACGACCGACACAGATTTCTTTTACAGAATGGGTTTTTTTATTACGTCGGACAGCTAGGACATTAACTACATAAATTCTCATCTCCATCGTCTATCATAAAGGAGTCAAATCTTGGGTTCGATATCTGCTCGACAAAGGATTTCAACCAGCCAAGCAACAGCTTGTTGTCACCCTTACTCTTCTTTTCTAAATAAAACTTTGGATTGCATGAATCGTTGGAGCAAGATTGGAAAGAGAAGATCAAACCAACATAGGAATTTATTCATTAATTAGTCGATGCCATTGCCATCATCTCATATATTTTTCGACGGAAGCATCTCATGTATGCATGGCGATCGGGAGAGAGAAGTAAGGCCTGTGGGCTTTGTTCGGACGGGCCTGGATCTCAGCCGGTCCACCTGTGATGAAAGCCCAGCGTGAGCAATTTTCTCTGCCATCGAAAAAATCTGCGATATCTCATCTCTCCCTTTGCCCTTGGTTTTTTTACCGTAAAAGGCAGGAGCTCCACCGCATTTCACTCGCAAGAGTCTATCTATAAACCAAAAAGAAACACAAATATTTACCTTGTTGAAAGAAAAGCCGACCTTTGTTTGATCTATATCCTCTATCACATGTAAAGCGACATCCAGAAAAAATTCTTTAAACATTACATAGGATGTACATGATAACCTGGTCGAAGAGCTTCCGTTATTTATTGTCCATACTAACGATGCTTTTGTTCCGCCATCCATCTAGGGGCAAGCGTCATGAGCAGGATCGTGGTAGCATTCAACCAGTGAGAGTTGATGCCCCATATCCTCCTAGAGAAGACACAGCCACGGGTGAGGTGCTCATTCGTTTCGAACTCTATGTGACAAAAGCCATCCTGTAACAGTAAGCCAGTTAGTTGTGAGTGCTTTAACTGGAGTAACACCCATATGAAAATTTTACACTTTGGCTCCGTTTTCAGGTCCCAAACCTTGTTAGCCACAAACAGAGTGGAAGCCATGGTGAATTGCGCTTTGTATGCCGACCCCATTGAATATTTCCCGTTTGATGTCCAAAGCTAGGAAATGGAGCCCGGCCTACGTATTTCCTAGAAAAGGTTAGAGATGCTTACTTTCCTCGTGTCACAATACATGTCATTTTAGACATTCATATAGTCTTAAAGGTTATAGTTTGAAACCGATTTGTATAAAAATATGTTTCTTCAAACAAAGGTAAGTATTTATTATATATATTTGATGATGGACTTAATATTAATAATTTGGTGTTGTAGATATAGGTAAAATTTTCTACATTAATAATCGAATTTTAAAATGTTTGACCGACATAGTCTCTAAAATAACATGTATTGTAACATGAAGGTAATATCTTTTTTCTAAAGAAAAACTAGAGCACTGCCAACTCTATAGTGTATACAAAAAATAATGTCATCGTGAAAGTAAGCTATTTAGTGCGATCTAAAAAAGGAGAAGGAAAAAAAAATAGCTGTTTAGGGAATTGTTCTGTTTCTAAAAGACTAACAATCGAGCACGAGCACATATTTCACAATATATATCACAATAAATATGTAGCCATATTTTGAATGTAGAAATCATATCTATAATACTATAATCGAGAATGCAAAGTAACCAACATGGCGAAACATAATGTGAACTTACTTGGTGAGGTATTTCTAAATCTGTATTATACTATATATCTTTTTGCAGCGGATGAAGAGGGGCGGGATGAAAGGAGAGAAGACAATAGGAGGAGTAATGCAGCAAGAGTAAATTCAACTTAAGGGGCTACTAAATTGATTTTAGTTGTGTATTAGATGAAAATAACTATAATTATTAATTTTACTAAAATTGAATTTGCAGCATCCGATTAAAATTGTGAGCCATCGGATTAAAGTCAAATAGATGTTCAGATCGTCCGGCGAACTCGTACCTTTGCCACACAAACAAGCCAAGGGGATGGGCTGTTTTGGCCCGCCTAACATCTAGTCCAGGTTCGTCCACCCGATGAACACTATGGTTAGTTACTGTTATTCACGAGCATGGTGCGAACGCAGCGACTTGGTACTGCGCATGAACCCCGTCCATCGGTCGGTGCCGATCCTGATCCACCGCGGCCGTCCGATCTGCGAATCCGTCCACATCCTCGAGTACATCGACGAGGTCTGGGTTTGTCGCCGAACCGTAGCGGGCGGGACCCGCTTGCTCCCCGCCTACCCGATCGACAGGGCCAACAGGTTCTGGGCTAACTTCGCTGACATCAAGGTACGCAAAACTAACGCATACTAACAGTGCTTAGTTTTCGTGTTATAGCACCATACAACAAGTCTTTTTCTTTTAGCAAAACACCAATGATTCTATTGATTCAAGATTGAACACAAATCACAGTACAAAACTAAGGACGTGTCCCTCAGAGCACATGTAGAGAAACCTGGAGAAAAAGCAAAGAAACTTGCAAGATTCAGCTGTAATCAACAATATCCCTGCCTCCGTTAAACGTGAACAAACGCAGCAGATGCCTTCAAGGTCTATCCTCTCCAAGCTAGCAACCGATGCCAAAAACTTTGTTCGACGCTGCAAGAGATGGTCTACCTCTAAAGAAACGAACTCAAAGGCTCCATGAACAATATCGCCTCAGCATCCACCTCCAACTTGGTAGGAAATCCATCTAGCGTCGAAGACATGGACAATGATCCAGAAGTCAAAAGCCTCCAAAAGAAGAGGCACAAGTCCGTCACTCTCCCGAGCAGAAGAAGAGCCAAAACATCACCTGCTAGCACGAGATCTGATGATTTACACCTGCAGGAGACGATCTGCGCAGATTCGTCACTAGATGACACCACGAGTGTCTCTGGAGCCAGAGAAGAAGTAGGAGGAAAGATTATTCGTGAGCATCACTGTCGTCATCGCCACCATGCCAAAGCGTTGAACGACCTTGAAACGTAGACTAAGCTCGCCCAAGCCTAAGCTATCTACACTATCCACACGAGGCTCTAGGTCCCCCCTCCCCGTGCGATGCCAATGAGGTCGTCAGAGACGAGGGGCTCCATCGGCATCGACGATGGAAGATAGGTGTCGCGAGACCACACACGTCTAGTTAGCTATCTTAAAACAATTAAGGAAAAAGGAGTTTTCTTTTCACAATTATTATTGTCAATGCAGCATTTTTCTTGATTTTTGGTGCTAATAAAGAGAATATATGTTAAAATAATCGACTAAAAATATGTCCATGTCTTTATGATGATTTTAACTCTGGCTGTTCTGATTAATGATATCTCCCCTCTCCATCAAAGAACAGTATGCTAACAGTCAATCGACTGATTTCCAATTAGCTCATAGTTAATTTTTCTCACCAAAATCGTTCTTCCAGCGGTGGGGTAGTCAGAGAAGGAGGCGAGCCTCGCGTTGAGCCGAAGCGGGTGATCGACGCAGAGGCGGCGATGGTGACGAAGGTGAGACGGAGTTCGAGTTGAAGCCGGTGACTGACATGGAGGGGGAGACGTCGGTGCAAGCGAGCCGACGAGTTTAAGTTCAGGATAGGGGTGTTGACCGACTCCAAAGAAAAAACGATATCCTATCAGATTCAGAGGAGATGTTGATCCGACGATTTGTAACGGAATAAGTAGCACGGACCCATCCGTCAGTCAGCAGGCTTGTCCCGCAACGTGCGTGACCGAGAGACCGGGCCGAACCTGCCGAGAAGCACTACGCTTGTGGACGACGACGCGACGCGCTCGGGAGTCGGAACGGAGAAACGAGTTAGTAAACTGGGTCTAGTTCACTGCAGTGCTGATTATTTGTTGCTCGTTTTATCTTATTTTATTTTACTTATCCGCGGCAAAAGAAAAAAAAACCAGAGATATAAAAGGGTCGCGGTCCACGGGGCTGCGGCATCGCTCGCGCCGACCGGTGGAGAGGACGGAATCGCACGCCAATGGCAGGTTCGTTCCCCTTCCCCTCCCAAACCCTAGATACCTCAATCCTCCTCGATTTCTCGATTAATCCGTCCGGATTCGACCCCCTCGTGAAGGATTCCGTGGCTTGGTGCCCGATTTCGGCCTGCTTGTTTGGTTCCGCGTCAGATTTTGGCCACCAGGTTTGGGGGCGAAAGGTTGGGATTTTCTTTCCCTGGAGGGGGAATTTCGGGTGCAGGGATGAACGCGCGTGCGTACCATACCAGGTCGAAAGCTTGCTACGCTACGAATCGTTCTCCGTTGCTCAAGCTACCTCGTCATGGATGGAGGAACTGGTGTATTTGGTAGCGATTGGTGCTAATGGTGCTTGGGAAGATGTGGGTGCTGATCTGTTCGGTTGGTTCGCAGTTTGAGGTGTCTCTGGTGTTGCTTGATGTGCCGGTACTGGCTAATTCGTCTCTGGTGTTCGAGCGATCCACTCTTGGCTCTGGGCTTGATTTGTTCACTGCATGGAGCATGTTCGCTCGGCTTGATTCACGAGGATTTAGTTCGCTCGAGGGAACTAGTTGCCCTGATTTTTTGCATGCCTTGGGGGTTCTCGGTCGTTCGTGATTACTTGTGGTCTTCGCCTTAGCCCTTGGGCTTACTAGTTTGCTATTGACTTATTAAACCCAATATTTCTTTAGCTTGCTGCTAGTTCACTGGCTGCAAGCATGCTTTCCATGTGCATTTATGGGGTACTGTTATAATGCCTATGAAGTCATTGCGATTGTGCCTTGCATACTGATTTTTGTCGATGGTTGAAATCAGTTTTGATGTTGGCTCGTCAATGCATTGTGCAGGTGCACCACCAAAACCGTGGGAGCGTGCTGGAGCTGAGGGGACATCTGGTCCAGCACCTTTCAAGCCACCATCTGGTGGCAGCACTAGCGATGTCGTCGAAGCTTCTGGTACGGCTAAACCTGGAGAAACCATTGCTGCTACAGAGAGGAACGTTTCTGCGAATCTAAATAATCCTGTCTCAAGGCCTATGCCCCAACGTCCTTGGCAGCAGACAGGCTATGGAAATTCTTATGGAGGTAATCAACTGCTTTGAAGCCTCTCTACTTTATGTCAATGTCTTGGCAAAACAATGGCGGACCTGAGAATGTGGACATTTCCTCTCTGATACAGGAACAGGATATGGATCCAATATGTATAGTTCAGTTGGTGGATATGGCAATACTTATGGCAGCGGTGGGCTCTATGGAAATAGCATGTACTCGGGCTATGGAGGAGGTGGTGGCCTTTATGGAGGTTCTGGGATGTATGGTGGAGGCATGTATAACAGTGGTATGGGAGGCTCTTACGGTGGTTACGGCATGGGTGGCATGGGTGGCATGGGTGGCATGGGCGGTATGGGCAGCATGGGCGGTATGGGTGGTATGGGCCCTTACGGTAATCCGGATCCAAATTCATTTGGCCCTCCTGCAGCACCACCAGGTTTCTGGGTGTCCTTCCTCCGAGTGGTACGATACTTCTCCTACTTTCCATTGATCATGACTCTTTCGTTTTACATGGTCCAGCTCACATTAAAGTGTGGCACAGCTTTTGAAAATGTTCATTCATGTGAGAATGAACATTATAATCATTCACAGACCCAAAAAACCCGATCCTTGTTTACAGTTTTTTTCTTGTGATTCCGAATTACCTACTTTCTTTTACTTTGAAGCTCAGAATGTTATAGATTTCTAGTGTGGTGAACCTACTTTGACATCTGTAGTTACATGGGACTCCAGTTAATGCACATTTAGGGTGCGTTATCATGTTTGATGCTATTACGTTCGGCTATGGCCAGACATGGCATGTGTAAAGTTACACGTCATTCATTCAACATATGAATTATGAATTATAATAATGTCCCTCATACTTTAACAGTTTAAGCTGTACTTATCTTTTGAAGACAACACTTCATAACTATATTCTGAACTTGCTACAGATGCATGGCGCCGTCAGTTTCTTTGGGCGAGTTGCATTCCTCGTTGAGCAGAACACACAAGCCTTCTATTTGTTCATTACGGCTATGTTGCAGGTACTGTTATTTTACGCCTTTTCCCTTCTATTGGGTTCAAATGAGATGCTTATATTTGTACTAAATCACTGGTACCATGATTGCCGCAGCTCTTTGATCGGTCTGGGATGCTTTACGGCGAGCTTGCAAGATTCATCTTGCGCCTGCTAGGAGTCCGAACAAAGTCAAAGAAAGGCCGTGTTCAGGGTGCAGAGGCCCCAGCATTCGAGGGACCTGGCCAGCAGTTTGTCGAGGCACCCAAAAGCCAACAACTCATGGGACAGTGTTTGGGGAAACTAAGGCACTTGCCTTCTACGTGCTGTTAAATTTAAATAGAAGGCGTACAGTTATGAAGGGAAAGATTATGGGAGCTTGTATGTCAGCAGTAACTGAGAAAGCAAAGAAGTGTCTCCAGACTAATTATCTGTTGGAATTAGGCAAGCAAAGACGAAGGCTACTCTAGCGCCCGTTCTGATTTTCATGGCTTAATCTGCCACGAGCCTGGTGAAGTCCGGTTTGCTGGAGGATGCAGTGGTATTTAAGTATCTCTGTGGGGGTAAATAATACCTGTATCTTGAAAAGAGTGGAGCAAAATGTATCGTGTAACCTTTTTTTTCTTGCCATCTTTATCTTTGAGTTGATTTTAACTCAAGCTGGCCTTGAAGATAATGATAACACTTAATGAGGAATGTGGTGCAAATATCTTATGTTTCCCACTAAGATATGTCATTGCCACAGCAGCATATACTTAATTGCAATGGTTTGTCCAGCCAATTGAAGGTCAAATACTCTACGCTGAATCGTTTTAAACGAGCTGACAATGACCAGTTTATACACAAAAATAATCTCGCGTTCTTGGTAGCACGGTCAACATGAGATGCATCTGACCTAGCATTTCGGTTCCATTTGGAACGTGGAAGTTTTTCTGAGTGCTACAGATATTGAATCACTTTTTCGTGAAATTCTTACAAAAATTTCCAATCTACCTTGAAAACAAAACTTTGGGCTGATTTTTAACTGAAGCTGGCCTTCAGGATTGTGATGACGAATATCTTCTGTTCTCACTAGTTAAGGTACCCCTACCAAAAGGCGACAAATCGCGACGTCGGAAGCACGCAGGCACCTCTGATGATCAATCCTAAAACGAAAGCTGGCACAGTAGTCTCCAACGAATCTGACAGAAGAAGAGAACAAATTCTGGAGCTGAAGTCCAATTTTCTGTGACTACGGGAGGAGGAGATAAATCTGGCGATTTTCTGGGGAAGGGACGGTGTTCTCAAGTGGATGAGGAAGCAGTGTAGGAGAGCCACCCTCTCCTCCCACCTCCAATAGCTCATCCATAAACACCTCCACATCTCTAGAAAATTGCACAATTATTTCCTTCCTTTGTCTGCATGCACAAGATCGGCACCTCATCTCTTATATTGCTCTCATCCCCACCACAACCCTCCAGTTCTTGCTTCTGCACTCACCTCCTCCTTCCCCTGAACCTTCAGGGGACAAACAGGCACAATCTGCTACAAGGCACAGACATAATCTTATCAGGTTCTTGATTCAGTCAGTACATGGTCCAGTTCTTGCATGCTGTCCACTGTCTCGTGTTCTTGTTTTGATTGTGTAATCTTCTTCAGATAAAGCCTCAAACTTGCATGTCATGTAAATATTTTCATCTTCAGATAGAGAGTGGTGATCTGTATGGAAAAATCAGGTAAGACTCACTGGCTTTGTTCTTTGTTGAGGAGCGGTGCAGGTGGTGAGTAGCTTAGCAGGGAAAAATGGGGGAGATCACCAATGTCACGGAGTACCAAGCCATCGCGAAGCAGAAGCTTCCGAAGATGATCTACGACTACTACGCCTCCGGCCGCCGAGGACGAGTGGACTCTCCAGGAGAACAGGGAGGCGTTTGCCAGGATCCTGTAAGCCCTCATTGCTTCATTCTGTTGTGTTACTGTTTTGTGCATGATGTCTGCTTGTGGGAACGTGTAGGAGCAGCAGTGTAAGATAACTAGGTAACAAGTGATAACATGTATTGATTAATCAGTCTTTAAATTCTAATACACCTTATTTTCATCAATGTTTACTTTCTGTTTTTGAAGTAATTCTGTAAGGTTATCAAGTAAACATGCATCTTGTTGTACTTCTACTGTTATGCTTGGTACAAAGAACTCTATTTCAGTCATATCTTCAAGCAAATCTAATTCACTCTAGAGTTAGGACCAAGTAATAAAGGGAAAAGAACAATCCTAACATTTTCAGAAGATTTTCCTGGTAGTATATATATTCTTTTCAGTTAATCTGCTTGTTTATATGATGTTTAAACGTCATGTTATTTGTCAATCCATATTAAAAATCTACCCTCTTGCCATGTCTATATATCTGATGTTGTTAATAAGGGAAGAATAAATATAATGCTCCTATTTATGTAGAGTTGTTTTATTTATCGGATATTTATGCTGAATTAGTTGCTCAAATAATTTCTCAATACATCTTTTCAGAGCTACTACAGAATTACTGATCTATCTGTATCTGTTTTGGGTAGGTTTCGCCCACGCATACTGATCGATGTATCCAAAATTGACATGACCACAACTGTTCTGGATTCAAGCTCTCAATGCCCATCATGATTGCCCCCTCTGCCATGCAGAAGATGGCTCACCCAGATGGTACTGTCTCTCTGAAATGTATTGGGTTGTGCTTACTGCAGCTATATGTTCCACACAAAAATATAACATTGTTAGAATTTAGAACGATTGCTGCTTTGTCTGAATACATTGTTAAGTTCATATTGGCATTTCCATCCTGCTTTCAGGGAGTATGCAACTGCGCGCGCAGCATCAGCAGCAGGCACTATAATGGTATATCGATGCTCCAATCGCTTACAACATAATTTTCTACTGATGAATTGAGCAATCCGATGCGATGAAGTAGCATGCGTGTTACATATATACTGAACACGCCTCCATGGCGTTTTTTTTTCTCCAGACATTGTCGTCGTGGGCTACTTCAAGCGTTGAGGAGGTTGCGTCAACCGGACCAGGGATCCGTTTCTTCCAGCTCTACGTAAATACGTCGAACAACTGCTACTGATAGAATTCTTCTTTCATTTGGTTAATCTGCCTTGTGAACGATCATAGTTCATCTGAAACTTTGCAGGTCTACAAAGACAGGAGGGTGGTGGAGCAGCTTGTCAGGAGAGCTGAAGAGCTGGATTCAAGGCGATTGCTCTCACCGTGGATACTCCGCGACTGGGGCGCAGGGAAGCTGATATCAAGAACAGGTGCCCTCATCTTTTCACATCGGATAAACACACCAGTTACCTCTGGTAACAACAAACAAACTATAGAGACCAATAATATCAATATGGTAATGTGTTGAACATGAGAATGGCACACTGGAGTAAGCAAAGTAAATCTCATCTATCATGATTTCTGAGTAGTGAGCTGCTTTGCCTGCTGCTGCTGGTGCAGATTTGTCTTGCCACCGTACCTGACACTCAAGAACTTTGAAGGTTTGGACCTGGGGAAAATGGACCAGGTGCATCATCTATCTTTCAGAACACAATGCATACTCAGTCTCTGTGTATAATTTCTCATGGAATCTCTGTGCTGCAAGCAGGCTAACGATTCAGGTCTGGCTTCATACGTCGCCGGGCAAATCGACCGCACCCTGAGCTGGAAGGTAAACATGCATGATATCAAGAAATGATCTTACTTCAACTGTTCAACCTGACCTGAAGAAATTCCTGCATGAAATTCTGTTCTAATTACAAGGACAGTGCACGGCGAAAAGGTGAAAATCTTTTCTAGCGTGCACGCTATATAAAGTAGTAGAATCCACCCTCCAGTGTGCATCAAGATTTGTGCGTACATATTCTGTCCTCGTATATTCCCTCGTGTATTCCGTTGTATTCCATCTTGTTATGTCCCATCATCTCTCTCTTTATCCCATCTCCGTCATCCTCTCTTCTCTCCTCAGATCCAAAACGCTAGCTTCGCCATGGCCGCCGCTGCCCCTCCCCTCCGCCCTCCTCAAGCTCTCCCCCCCAAGCTCCGCCGCGAGCTCCCCGAGGCTCCGCCGCCCCCGTCCGCGAGTCCCGCCGCCCGTCCCCGAGCTCCGCCGCCCGTCCGCGGCCGCACCAGATGCAGGCGGCGACGAGCTCGAACCGGGAGCTCCCCCGCGTGATCGGATCTGGCCGGCGCTGCCTGGTTCCCCTCTCTCTTCTGGTTCTCTTCCCCGATCCGGTTTCTCCTTTCTCAACCAACCCGCCACCGGTTCTCCTTGCTGCGCCACCATGCCGTGCCTATGTCCGCCGCCGTCTCACCGCTCCTGGGTCCAGGGTCGCCGTCTCTCCTCTCTCTCTTTCTGTACTTGCGAGCTTGCACGGCTTCATCGTCCTGCACACGTGCGCCGCCGACTGCATTGGTCCGGACGGCGAGGAGCTCAGCAGCCGAGGCTGAGGGAGCTACGTGTCAAATGACGCTGGCGTCGCACTACGGTAGTGCGAGACGAGACGCTGGCGTCGCACCTGTGAAGTGCGAGACGAGACGCTGGCGTCGCACTTCTGAAGGGCGACGCTGGCTAAGCGCGGCCCCCACAAAACACGCGTCGGACTGGCGGTCTCGCGTCGCACCTGCACTGGGCGACGGGTTCGCGTCCCACCCGCAAGCGTAATTTAAAAATATACCTGACATTTCTCTCGATTTTTTAAAATCATGTATGAGTTTCAAAAAAATCTAAAAAAATTTATACCGGTTTATAATGGAATGAAGTATACACACGTAAATTTTCATAAAATAATATGTATTTTTGTGACCTGTGTAAAAAAAACAAATCAAACGGAAACAAATTAACTGCGCTACAGGCGCACTGTAGCAGTGCATGCGTCGCCCAGTGCAGGTGCGACACAGCAGTTAATTTTTTCCGTCTAACTTTTTCCCGTTTGAATTTGTTTGAATTTTTTTTTACACAGCTCACAAAAATGCATATTATTTTACAAAAATTTACGTGTGTATACTTCATTCCATTATAAACCGGTATAAATTTTTTTAGATTTTTTTGGAACTCATACATGATTTTAAAAAATTAAGAAATGTCACGTATAGATAGGATTCATATAATCTAATAGTTTGTATTTAAGCATGATTTATTTGTTGCAAAGCGTTCTACACTGCGATGCTAGATAGGATTCATATAATCTAACAGTTTGTATCAGTGTATATAGCGATCGCACTCTTACTCTTGTGCAAGATCGATCTTATATACAGCAGCTAGTGAGTTCTCAATTTTGGGAGAAGCTAGGGAAAGAAGAAGGATCAATTTTAGGAAATATCACATCTAGGTATGCACACTATAATGAAATCTCATGGAACAAGATTGAAATTTCATCCATAATGTTCCCATAAAAAAACACATGATGAAACTAGAATGAATCATAACGAAACTCATATGAAACATGATGAAACTGGAGTAAACCAGAGTAAAACTCATATGAAACACGATGAAATCAAAGCAAACTAGAGTGAAACTTATATGAAACACGATGAAACCAAAGTGAACCAGAGGGAAACTCATATGAAACACGATGAAACCAAAGCGAACCAGAGTGAAACTCATATGAAACACGATGAAACTGATATGAAACATGATGAAACTCTATGAAACATGACAAATCGAAACCATACTGAAAATCACCAAGTTTCGTGTCGGTTTCATGTCGGTTTCATCAAGTTTCAAAATAAAAAATTATTTTTTAGATAATATATCCAATATTGATCTTATCTTGAAGATCTTCTCATAAGAAACACAACTGTTCAAATGGATTGTTAATCCGATGTTTTGCTCAATATATATGAGCGTTTTAAATTTAAGAATCAAAATAAAATTCCTAAGTTTTAATGGGGTGAGAGAATGGGAGGTGCTGTAGACATTTCAGCTTTTGGAGAGATAAATGTGCTGTGATGTCAGACCGAGTGTACGAGAGAGAGAGATGGGGAATAAATGAATTGACATGCGTGGGGACCACATGAGAGATAAAGGTGTTGTATTGTATACTTTACAACTTGTGTATTGAAAGAATAGGCCTGAATACCAGAAAATGGTGCATGAATCTCGATAAGCATTGAACGGTGGATTCTGCTACTTTATATAGCTTTATATAGCGTGCACGGTAGAAAATCCGCTCTCACGGCGAAAAGCAACTCTGAACTGAAGAGCAAGTCTTTTTTGTGCAGGATGTGAAGTGGCTGCAGACCATCACGACGCTGCCGATCCTGGTGAAGGGGGTGATCACCGGAGAGGACACGAGGCTGGCCGTGGAGAACGGGGCGGCCGGGATCATCGTGTCCAACCACGGCGCCCGCCAGCTGGACTACGTGCCGGCGACCATCAGCGCCCTCGAGGAGGTCGTGAAGGCCGCCCGCGGGCAGCTCCCCGTCTTCCTCGACGGCGGCGTCCGCCGTGGCACCGACGTCTTCAAGGCGCTCGCCCTCGGCGCCGCCGGCGTCTTCGTAGTGCACGCTATGCTCCTACCGAATTCAAGATTCCAGACTAACTAGGAGACGCCATTGATACCCATTGATCCATGCGGTGCAGATCGGGAGGCCGGTATGTGTTCTCACTGGCGGCGGCGGGGGAGGCCGGGGTGAGCAACGTGCTCAAGATGCTGCGCGACGAGTTCGAGCTGACCATGGCGCTCAGCGGCTGCAGCTCGCTCGCCGACATCACCCGCAACCACATCATCACCGAGGCCGACAAGTTCGGCGTCATGCCCTCGCGCTTGTAAGTTCCTAATCAGATCAACTGCACACATCTAAGGCCGTCGGCCGCGCCGCCGCTTCCGTACGTACGTCCTCATCGCCGGGCGCAACTGATCAACCGGGCCAGCTAGTACTTAATTAGTAGTATATATCGACACAAGAACCGTTTGATCCTGGCCGGAGCGGAAGATTTTTATCAGAATACGGGCATGAATACGATACTGTAATTAATTTCGGATCAAATATGTGTGCTTGCAACTTTCAATTGATGATATCGATCGATCAAACATAATTTATTACACCTTAATTACATGTCACATGGGACTTTGCATTTGTTCAAGATAATAGATTTCTCTGAAGACCACGCATATCTTCAATTTTTTCTCCGATGAAAATCTTGAAAAAGAAAGACCACGCATGCAAATGCACCGTGCTACCGCAGGCATGTGGCCGATTGTGAGCTTTGGATTTGTAAAAATAGGACCGAATACTAGTTTATCTAATTTTTGTGTTTGTATGTATGCGCATGTAGTGTGAGTTCCTATTGGTAGCAAGTTATCTCAAAGAAGAAAGAAATGCTGCAACATGCGTAAGCCACTCTGTTTTTTTTTAATTGAAAGACAGTGCTCATACGACGTTCTTAAAAAAGAAGACAAACAGGTCAACAGCTACATTTCCCAGGTGAAACAACCACTTCATTTGTTCACTGCCATATCTCCTATATCGAATATATCCTCCTGCCCCCGGTGGTAGCTACACACGCACCTCCTAAGCTACACGTGTACACGTACATTACACAGTCAAAGATAGTTAGGCTTAAATCCCAATATAGTTTAGTAGCAAATTGTTCTGCCGTACGGGCCTACTGAGATGATTTTTTGGGCTGCATTTTTGTGATGCATGTCTCGTTTTATGAGCGCAGCACGTTG
The DNA here is from genome assembly GCA_019208055.1 of Stipa capillata. Lineage (NCBI taxonomy): Eukaryota > Viridiplantae > Streptophyta > Magnoliopsida > Poales > Poaceae > Stipa > Stipa capillata. The sequence goes on from JAGXJF010003724.1 coordinate 38,548, forward strand.
GATTCTGTCATAGAAACCGAGCACAGCATCGTCCTTTGTGCATGCATGCAATTGTACTTTTGGCAGGGGCAAAAGACAGACTTGCTTTTTTTATTTGGAGGGAAGAGTGCTGTTCTATACAGAAACTGTATAGAGGAAGTGTGCAGTTGCATAACATTATAATTTTTGGTCCGTCCGTAAACTCGGATCTTGAGTTCAGTTCTTGTTCAGATTCTTCTCCGTTTCTTCTTCTTAATTGGTAATTGGTTCTTGCTTGATTTCTGATTTCTTTTCCTTTCCCATTTGATTCCAGATAGTGTTTGTTTGATCGGTGGTTAGTGCTACGGTGGTTGATCACACAGTGCATCGATGGAGGTGTAGCCAAGTCCATTACACGAGTACCACAGCGGTTAGGGTGGCGAGGCAGAGCCGAAATCGACGCGTGAGCGTCGACAGAGGTGTCGCCGAGTCCGTTACACGAGTACCACAACGATTAGGTTGCGAGGCGGAGCCGAAGTTGACGGAGATGTCGCTGTCGACGAGTAAACGTCTCTAGCGGTGGTCCGAATGGACCCCCTTGTTGGTTCGGCCGGGGGCGATATAGAGTTCTTCTTATGGGCCGGTGATGGCGTTTCAAGGATGAGGGCGGTTATAATGCTTGATGCCGGAGACACAGCGATTTTTCCAGGTTCAGGCCACCCGGAAGTGTAATACCCTACGTCCTGCTTCGTTGTGGGTGTATTGATCCTATCAAGATTACAGGGGTGTTCTTCCTTACAAACAGGCTAGCTGATCTTCTAATATCGAATAAAGGAGTCTAACCAGCGCCCCTTTTTCTCTCTGGAATCCGAACCCTTTGCATGGTCTGGGAACTCCCCTTATATAGCCGGGGGTTCACCACAGAGGCCAAGCAAAGGCTATTGCACCTGGTATCGTGAGCGCTAAGGAAACGCCTACCTCTTCATTTAATGCGCCGCGCCGGTGTTCACGCCGCGTGTCTTCTCGCCACGCCCTCCGCCGCTGATAGCTTTATGCTCAGCGGGACCCGCGAAGAGAGGCTTGCCGGGCCCCTCCTGACTAAGTCGGTGAAGTATCCGCCCCTGGGCCCCGCGCGTCAGCGACCAAACGCGGGCCACGAGGCGCGCGGTGATTTGACCCAAAGGGGCGGAAAGGGGTGACAGCGACGCGGCGCGCGCGGGGCAGCGCGCCTGGCCGGTCAACAACCCTGTCAGACGGACCCATCCCCTGACAGGGGCTATGGCAAAAAGGGATTTGCCCTGCGGGGATGGGACTGGCCTGATCGATATCATGCCCATACGGGACTTTAGCATTTAATGCCTGAATGACAGGCATTAAATGCCTCTGCCGGGACTAAGGCTTATGGAAGAAGCCAGCTTACTGCTGCGGCAGCCCGGAGGAGGGCCCCACAGGGGGGCCCCACGACCCCCGAGCGCTACCTCCCCCGAGCAGCCCCTTCGGCCTCGGAGAGCGCCAGCTGTCCCGGACTGCCTTGGCCGACCCCGGGCGCTCGGGGAGCGTCCGTCGGGGGGTCGCTCGGGACTCCGCTCGGGGGAGGTGCTCGGGGGGTCCGCCCGGGGATCCTCCCGAGCACTCTTCTGGGCCCACGCCTTGCGGGATGCCGGTCGCTCGGGGAGAGGGCCCCGATCGCTTCCTTGATTCTTGGGCCTTGGACCCTCGGGACCGCAAGGCCCTTAGATGGCTCGCACGAACGTGGCACTCGGGGGAGTCCCCCGAGTGCCCGGGTTTGACCACCGGGCCCACCTGCTTCTCCAGCGGGGCTTTTGCCGATAAGGCCGCCACGTGTCACGCCCTGTGGCCTCTGGTTGGCCTGCGCCGGCGGTTCGGGGGACCCTGGGTCCCATTCCGCCGACAGTAGCCCCCGGCCTTGTCTTTCAGCGACGGCCCAATGGGCCGCGACCCGAAGGACCGCGACTGGGGATAAGGCCTTCTTTTTATTTAACGGGCCAACCAGAGAGGTCGGCCCATCTTCATGCGCCCTGCCGAGGAGCGCTTTTAATGCGCGCGTGCGGGGTGGAAGGGGCGGCCAATCCGCTCTCTCCACCTGGCGGCGGCGCTTCGGTTTTTGCCCTGCGCGGGAAAGGTGCGCGCCTTTTTATGCCGCGCGCAGGCGGTTGCGTGCCCCGGGTTTCGTGCGACTGCGTTTTTACTGCGCGCGGCAGTAATTCCGCAGGCCATGATTGCACGCCCTCCGGGTTTCGCGCGGGCCGCAGGCCCAATGTCAGTGGTAGCGGACTGACAACTGACAACCCACGATCGCGCGGAAGATCAACGGGTGTGGGCGGTCTGCAACTTCCGAAGCCTTTTTTCCTTAAAAAGAAAAAACGGCCCCGCACCTTTTCGACCTTCCGGATTTTGCGCCAAACACTTTGCTCTCAAAGCTTTGGCGCTCTTCTCCGTCTTCTTCCTCTCGCCATCCGAAAAGAAAAAACCCTCTTCGCCACCTTCGCCTCTTTCTTCGCCACCATCCCCGCCGCCATGACGCGCCGCCACACCCGATCGACCCCCCTGGCGCAGGACGCCGATGACGCCGTGCTCCCCAAGTCCCGCTTCCTCAATGAGGAGGCAATGGACAAGGTTCGGAAGGTAGCGGTGCCGGAGGGCCGGCCGCACCCGACAAGGGTTCGGCCGGCGACGTACCCGCCGGCGCCGCGGGCGGACGAGACCGTCATCTTCGCCAGCTTCCTCGCCGCCGGGCTGCTTCCGCCGTTCTCGCCCTTCTTCCTGGAGGTGCTGGAGGCCTACGGCATTCACCTGCTGCACCTCACCCCCAACTCCGTGGTGGTGCTGGCGATCTTCGCCCACCTCTGCGAGATGTTCGTGGGGGTGATGCCGTCGGTGCCGCTGTTCCGGCACTACTTCGTCCTCCGCTCCGTCGGGAGGAGCCGGGGCTCGGCTCGGACGGAGGTTAGCGGGAGCGCCAACTTTCAGCTTCGCCCGAAGCTCGCCGACCCTTACATCCAGCAAACGCTGCGGAACAAGTGGGACGACTGGCGTCAATGTGGTTCTACATCAACACTGACCCGGCGCAGTCGCTCATTCTTCCGGAGGAGCCGGCGAGGCATGACAAGTCGTGGGATAATCTCGCCGAGAACGACAACGAGCTGGTGGTGATGACCCTTCGCATCTCCCAACTCCGGGAGTTGGGGTTGACTGCCACCATGGTCGTTGGCGACTTTCTGCGACGCCGGCTGGCGCCGCTGCGGAAACGCGAGCGGCCGGCGTGGATGTACACCGGGGACATGGACGTCACCCGGACGGAGGTCGGCGCCGACAGCAACTGGACCGAGGCGGTGCTAGCGGCCATCTTGAAGTCGCTGCTCGGGGTGCCGGACGCCACGAGCGCCGTCCTGTCGCGGCCGGACCTGCCGCTCTGCGTTAGCGCAGATCGCCAGGCCATCCTTGACATGATGCCGTCGTGCGACGCGAAGGGCATCGTGGCCCCGCCGAAGGACGGCAGCCGCAGGCCTGCGGTGGGCATTCGGATCTTCGCGAGCGGCGAGGAGGCCGAAGCGGCGAGGGCAGCTCAGGAGCCGAGGGCCCCCGTCGTGATCCATGATCCGGCCGATCCGAAGGGCAAGGGGCAAGCCCCTCCCCCTCCGTCCCCGCCACCGCGGCCGCAGGCGCCGAAGCTACGTCCACAAGCACCGCCGGCCACGGGGAGGCGACCGACGGACGCGGGAGGCAGCTCCGGGGCGGGCCCCTCCGTGCAGGGAGGGCCCGCATTGCGCTTTTCTGGCCCGGTGCCTCCGCCACCACCTCCGCCCGTGCGCCCTACGACGCCGAGGGCGGGAGGCAGTGGCCCTGCACCGCCGCCTCCTCCGCCCGTGTGCTCTGCGGCCCAGGGGGCAGGAGGTAGCGGCTCCGGGCAAAGGCCTTCTGGAGTTGCGCCTTCTGGAGGCGCGTCGGCGGCGGACGCGGGCGCCGCCGCCGGTCAGAAGAGGAAGGATCCGCCGCTACCCCTCGGCGTGGAACGCCATGTTTTAAGGGGCTCGTGGCAGTAAGTTTTGAAAAACTTTCTTCCCTCCAACTTCTCTTTTTCCTTTTTTTTTGGCTAAGTGTCCTGCTCGGGTGCTGACCCGAACTTGTCTGCATCTGTTCTCTTAGGGAGCGCAAGAGAACTCGCCCGTCCCCGAGTCCTCCTCCTTCGGCGAGGGCTTCAACGACCCCGAGCGCGGTTACGCCCCCGAGCGGCCCTTCGGCTCCGAGCGAGTCGGTGGGCCCGCCCCCGAGCGCGCCCTCTGCACCGAGCGCGAGCCCGACCCCGAGCACGGTGCCAGCCCCGAGTGCTGACGCCGCTTCGCGGGAGGAGGCTGCCCCAAGCGCGGAGGTGGAGGCGCCGGGCGCGACGGAGGCGCCGGCGACGGTGGAGGTGCCGGCGACGACGGAGGAGACGCCGGTGGCGGAGGAACCTCGTGTCTGCCGCGCCCGAGGAGCGGGTGGCGGCAACCGAACAAGGAACGGCCCCGGTTGGAGGGGCAGAAGGTATCCGGCCCGAGGGAAAGGCCGGGATTTTGATCGTGGCCGGGCGCCCCGAGCCCCAGGAGGAGGAGCTTGGGGGCCAAGGCCTTGCTGCTCCGGCCGAGGAGCAGCCCTCTGCGCGGCAAGGCCAGACGTCTCGGGGGGCTCCCTCCGATATGTTTGAGGCCGCGCATGCCGCCATCGATCAGCTCCGCGAGGATCTCCTCTTCAAGGAGAAGTCCTTAGAGGATCGGGAGCGGGTCTTGGGGGAGATGGCGGAGATGCTAGAGGCCCGTGCTCGCGTCGCCAAGCGAGAGTACGAGAATGATCTTGCCAAGATCGAGCGCCAGCGGGATATCCTCCATGAGATGAGGGAGGAGATCATCCCGAGGACGCAGGAGCTCGATCGGCAGGAGCGAGAGCTCAACCGCCGGGTCGCGCTGGTGAAGCCGCGCGAGCTGGACTTGGCGAGGCGGGAGAAGCGCGCCGCCGACGAGGAGGCGCGGCTGAAGCAGCTCGCCGCCGAGCTCGCTCGCCGCGCAGAACAGCAGCTTCTCCGGGACGGAGAGCTCGACGCGAAGGCGGAGCAGCTTGGCCAACTCAAGCACTCCCTTGACGAGGCGGCGAATAAGCTGGACGCCGAAGTCGAGTCGCGGGTGGCCGTTGCTCGCGAGGAGCTCTCCAAGGAGATGGCGCAGCTCCGCTCGGAGAGCGAACACTTCAAGCAGCGGCTCGAAGACTCAAAGGCGACCAAACGCAATCTCCAACACCAGCTCCGGGAGGCGGAGGAGTTGAGGGAGCGTGAGTCCTTAGCGGCGGCCGCAGCGACGGAGGAGATTGAGAGGGAGAAGGTCCGGCTGGTCACCGAGCGGGACCAGACGGTGAGGGTGATGAAGGCCATCTTCTTTCGCGCGAGGAACGCCGCTGAGGTTGCTGGACTTGGCACCGCCTCCTTGCCGGGCTACGACGCCGACCCGGCGAACGTCGCCTTGGGCTTCGAGAGGATCGCCGAGCGCCTCGAGGGGCTCGGCGAAGCCGTGCGCTGCCGCCTTGAGGAAGAAGGCCGGGAGTTGGCGGTCGTGGTGGCGGAGCACACACTGGCATGCTACCGCGGCCGTGACCCAAACTTTCCTTTGACGCCAGCCTTGGAGGGGCTCGAGGTGATCGATGAGGCTGCCGAGGAGGAAGCCCGGAAGGCAGTCCGCAGGGCGGCTGATGAAATTGCCCGGCGGTTTTCCCGCTCGGGGGGCGCCGGCACAGGCGATGGCGAAGGCGCAGGCGATGGCGACGGCGGCGCCGGCGGAGAGTAGCTCCCCTCCCTCTTTCTGTCTTTGTTTTCTTAGCCCGGGGCTTGACCCCTTTGTAAGAACTTTTAAGCTTCTGATATGCAAAGAGATCTTTGGTCCGAAAGCCATTTGATCCTTGCTTTTTCTTTCTTGTTGTACTTGTACTGGAAATGGCTTCACTTCCTTGCTTGCTTCGGGCGAAGCGTCCGGTTCTTGCTCGGAGAGGGACGGAGGACGGTCCTCGGGACGCCCCGAAGGCCCCCAAAGCCCCCAGCCCCCGAGAGCTGGACGCGCTGCGACTGAAGCTACGGAGGCCCGGCCCATGGGACACAGGGTGTCCCCGAGCCGAGCTTCTTTTATCTTCTTGACTTTGCCTGCAGAATTTGCCCAAGTTTTTGCGCTCGGGACAATTATTGCAACAATTAACTGTTGATATGTATTGCGTTAATCATTGTATCTACATGATTTTTCCTAACTTTGAGAACTTTTATTTTAACTCGGCAATGCTTCCTTATGTCTCTGGAAACGCTACTGGAAGACACCGCCGGGCGCGTGTGAAAGCGCGTAGGGTACTTGGGCGGCTTATTTACCAGGCTGATGTCCAGGGTTAAGAAACCAGGCAGGACACCAGGGCTTTGAGCGGACAACCCGAAACACTCCCCGTGACTTTCATCGCTGCCTTCAGGTATAAACCCATCGCGAGCACAGAAGGCAGTTGGGAAAAATTGGCGAGGAAAAAACTAGTCGTTCATATATAGTGCTCGGGAGCTTTGAAAACATAGAAATGCGATTAGAAGCTTAGCTTAGAGATCGGGCCTCAGGGTGACTTGGCGCCCTGTGACTTGGTATTGATCTGGCGGGCGGTGCCCGGGAACTTCATCATGGTGAACCTGCTCACTTTGCGAATGATTATATGGTTTTCTTAGCAAAAGGGGTGTTTTCCACAGGTCCCTCGGGGGGTTTGCCTGTTAACGCGGCCCTCGGGTTTTCGGGTCGGCCGTCCTGTCCCGAGCGCGAGGAGTGAAGCTATCCGGTTGACATGAAGTTGGGTGGCGCTCGGGTCTTGCTGACCAGCGGAGCACGGTGGCCAGGGGCTTATTTGCCCTGACTCGGACGTGCTCGGGGTACAGCTAATTGCCCGAACGTCTTACGGCCCGACAACAAGTATTTGGATAAGCTTGACTGCTCGGGCTCGCAGCGGTGGGACCTACTCGCACCGAGAGATGGGGGCTCGGGAGCCCCGCACCGCGCGGAAAGCCACGCTTTTGCTAACTATGGAGGAAGTGTTGATATTGATACTGAATTAAGGAATATAAACTTTGCACGGGGGATTCATATCAAGGAAAAATTGCATCTTTATAGACCATAATGCTATGTAAATAGCTGGGAATACAAGGGAGCCCCCGAGCGAGGGTGCGAGCGCGCGGGATACTCGGGTGACCTTTGGCCGGACCGGCGCTCGGGGTTCGGGAACCAGACCGAGCGACCGGGGCTTGGGGTGACGAACCCGACACTTCCCATGACTCGCTTTTGGCACTCGGGGAGCCGGCCCTAAAAGCAAAAACTTACCCGGGCTATTCACGGGAAAAACTTGCGCAGGTGCTCGATGTTCCAGGAGTTGGTCAGCTCCATTCCGTCTTCGGCAGCGAGCCTCACCGAGCCTGGCCGAGTGACTCGAGTCACTCGGTATGGACCTTCCCACATAGGGGAGAGCTTGTTCTTGCCTTCCCGCGTCTGCGCCCGACGAAGGACCAAGTCCCCGACTTCGAGAGACCTTGGCTTGACACGACGCTCATGGTAGCGGCGAAGGCTTTGTTGGTATCTGGCAGCGCGAAGGGCAGCTCGGCATCTATGCTCTTCGAGGAAGTTGACGTCTTCGAGTCTGCGCCGGTCTTGATCTTCCTCCGAGTACGCCGCGACCCGAGGGGAGCGGAAGGTGAGCTCGGAAGGAAGCATCGCTTCTGCCCCGTAAACGAGGAAGAAGGGGGTTTCACCGGTCGCCCGACTGGGGGACGTCCGGATGGACCAAAGGACGGCGGGGAGCTCTTCTATCCAGCCAGCGCCGCATTTCTTGAGTCTGTCGAAAGATCTTGTCTTGAGCCCCCGAAGGACTTGGGCGTTCGCACGCTCAACCTGCCCGTTGGCTCGGGGGTGTGCGACAGAGGCGAAGCAAATCTCTGTCCCGAGGGCTTGGCAGTACTCGAGGAAAGCGTCGCTCGTGAACTGTGTGCCGTTGTCGGTGATGATGCGGCTGGGCACCCCGAACCGGCTCATGATGCCTCGGATGAACTTGATCGCCGATTGTTTGTTGATCTTGACGACTGCCTCGGCTTCCGTCCATTTGGTGAATTTGTCGATGGCGACGTAGAGGTACTCGTAGCCCCCGACTGCTCGGGGGAACGGCCCCAATATATCCAGCCCCCAGACCGCGAAAGGCCACGAGAGGGGGATGGTCTGGAGTGCCTGAGCGGGCTGATGTATCTGCTTGGCGTGGAATTGGCAGGCTTCGCAGCGTCGAACCAGCTCAAAGGCGTCCTCGAGGGCTGTCGGCCAGTAAAATCCTTGCCGAAAGGCTTTACCGACCATCGTGCGAGACGATGCATGGCTACCGCACTCGCCCTCGTGGATATCCACGAGTATATCGTGGCCTTCCTCCCAAGAAATGCACTTCATAAGAATGCCATTGGTGCCGCGCCGATAGAGGTCCCCATCTACGAGCGCGTACCTTGTTGATTGCCGCGCAATTCTTTCTGCAACGGCTTCGTCTTCGGGAAGGATATTTTCTTTCAGGTATGCCCGGATCTCGGAGATCCAAGGGACGACCTGAGGACAGATGGTGAGCACGAGGTGCTCACCCGGCGGTGGCCTGACGGGAGGATTTCCCACTGAAGGTGCCGCCTGGGTAGACTCGCCTGGGCGCGAGGTTCCCCCTTCGTCTTGGTCGGCGGCCTCAACGGACGGCCGAGAGAGCCTTTCTTCAAAGGTCCCAGCCGGGACCGGCTCCCGAGAGGAGGCCAGTCGCGATAGAATGTCGGCGGCGTCGTTGAAGCGGCGAGGGATGTGCTGGAGCTCCAGGCCATCGAAACGCCGTTCCAACCTCCTGACTTCGCTCAGGTACGCTGCCATTTGGGGGTCCGAACACTGGTATTCCTTTGACACTTGATTGACGACTAACTGGGAGTCGCCTTTGACGAGCAGACGGCGGATCCCGAGGGATGCGGCGGCGCGCAGCCCTGCAAGGAGGCCTTCGTACTCGGCCATGTTGTTGGTGGCGCGAAAGAGTAACTGCACGACGTACTGGAGGGTCTCACCGGTCGGAGCGGTGAGAACTACTCCAGCCCCCGCGCCTCTGAGCGTGAGGGAACCGTCGAAGTGCAGCGTCCAGTGCTCGGTTCCTCCCTGACCCGGGTCGGAGGGGAGTTGCTCGCATTCGTCTTCTGGCACCGGCGTCCACTCGGCGACAAAGTCGGCCAGAGCTCGGCTCTTGATTGCATGGTTGCTGACGAAGCGGAGGTTGAACTCCCCGAGCTCGATGGCCCACTCGACGACTCGTCCAGTGGCCTCCCGGTTGCGGAGGATTCGCTCGAGGGGGAAGGCCGTAACCACCCGGACCTCGTGCGCTTGGAAATAATGCCGAAGCTTCCTCGACGCGACGAGCACCGCGTAGAGGAGCTTCTGTGCTTGAGGGTAGCGCGTCTTGGCGTCCCGCAATACTTCACTGACGAAGTACACGGGATGCTGCTGTATGCGCACCCGAGTAGAAGGCTGCTCGGGCCCAGCCCCCGAGCGATTGACTTCATCCCCGCGCAAGACGGGTTGCTCGGGTACGCTCGGGTGATGGGCTGAGCCTTCGGGATTGGGGGCGCTCGGGGACTCGGGTCCGAGAGCTCCGCCCGCTCCCCCGAGAGCCTTGCTCGGGAGCTCGCTCTCGGGGGTTTCTTCTGGCTGCTCGGGGTCACCACTCGGGAGCGGCGGCCCGAGCTCTTGCGCCGGGTCGAGGGGTGCCGCGAGCTCGGCCCCGACCTCCCGCTCGACGACGAGGACGGCGCTTACCACCCGGGGTGTCACCGAGAGATAGAGGAGCAAAGGCTCCTCGGGTCTCGGCGCCACCAAGACCGGAGGTGATGTGAGGTACTTCTTGAGGCCTTCGAGGGCCTGCTCGGCCTCAGGGGTCCACTCGAAATGGCCCGACTTCTTGAGGAGCTTGAACAAGGGGAGGCCCCGCTCCCCAAGCTTGGAAATGAATCGTCCCAAGGCAGCCATGCAGCCCGTTAGGCGCTGCACGTCCTTGAGGCGAACTGGCGGGCGCATCTGGTCGATGGCCCGGATCTTCTCGGGGTTGGCTTCAATGCCTCTGCTTGAGACCAAGTAGCCGAGAAGTTTGCCGGATGGGACCCCGAAGATGCACTTCTCGGGGTTCAGCTTCATACGAGTACTGCGGAGACTATTGAAAGTCTCGGCGAGATCCTCGATGAGCGTCTCCTCGCGTCTTGACTTGACGACGAGGTCGTCGATGTAGGCCTCTACATTGCGACCCAGCTGCGACTGCAAAGTCATACGCATGGCCCGTTGATAGGTCGGGCCAGCGTTTTTTAACCCGAAAGGCATGCGGACATAGCAAAAGGTCCCCGCAGGGGTTGTAAATGAAGTTTTCTCTTCATCCTCTACCGCCATACTAATCTGATGATAACCAGAGTAGGCATCTAAAAAACAGAGAAGATCACACCCCGCGGTGGAATCTACTATCTGATCGATGCGAGGTAAAGGAAAAGGGTCTTTAGGACAAGCCTTATTGAGGTCGGTGTAGTCCACGCACATCCTCAGCTTGCCGTTCGGCTTGGGCACGACGACGGGGTTGGCGAGCCACTCGGGGTACAGGACTTCCCGGATGAAGCCGGCCCCGAGGAGCCTGTCGACCTCCTCTCGGACGAACTCCTGCCGTTCTGGTGCTTGGCGGCGCACCTTCTGCCGGATGGGCCGAGCGTCGGGACGCACGGCAAGACGGTGCTCAGTCACTTCCCTAGGGACCCCGGGCATGTCGGACGGTTGCCACGCAAACACGTCAGCGTTTGCCCGGAGGAAAGTGACGAGCGCGCCTTCCTATTTGGCGGTCAGGCGACCGCCGATCTTGCCGGTCTTGGACGCGTCTTCCCCCAGGGCCACCTCCTTAACAGGGACAGAGTCATCGGCAGCGACTCTGGCCTTGGTTGGAGGCGGACCCGAGGACTCGGGGAGCTCGGGGGCGTCGTTGAAGGCAGCAGCGACTTTGGAGAAAAGCTGCTCGGCGCAGGCGACGGAGCCCTGGATGTCGGCTGGCACGGTGATGGTGCCGTTGGGGCCCGGCATTTTGATCGTCAAGTAAGCATAATGGCAAGCCATCATGAATTTGGCGAGCGCCGGACGCCCCAAGATGCCGTTGTAGGGGAGCTCGAACTCGGAAACATCGAAGATGATGTTCTCGGTCCGATGGTTGCCCTTGGTGCCGAAGGTGACCATTAAGGACACCTGGCCCAAAGGCATGGTGAGGCCGGGAGAGACGCCGTAGAACGGCAGCGTCGCCTTCAGGTCCCCAGGTGGCACCTGCATTTTGCTAAACACTTCGGGGGACAGGAGATTAAGCCCTGCGCCCCCGTCGATCAGCATGCGGGTTACCTTAATGTTGCAGATGGTGGGGGAGACCACGAGCGGGAGGCGTCCCACGCCGGAGATGCTCGCGGGGTGGTCCGAACAGTCGAAAGTGATCGGGGAAGCCGACCACTTGAGCGCTCGGGATGCGTCGGAGCTCGGGGTCGCTGAGCACACTTCACGCGCCAAAAGCTTAAACTGGCGGCGCGAAGAGGGCGTGAAGGCGCCCCCGCTGATGCATGCCACCGCCTGCGGCTCCTGAAAACCGAGGTCTTCTTCTTGTCCGCCGGGGTTGTCACCGCCCTCGGCGAGGCGCTCCTCCCTCTGCTTTTTGTTCCTCTCGGCGAGGAACTTGACCGTCCGGCATTCGGAGAGGTCATGCCGCTCGGTCTCGTGGATGGGACACCACAGACCCGAACTCGGCTGAGGAGCTCGGGGTGGCTTCTTGCCGCCGCTGGGCCCGCCGCGCGAGGGCTTACGAGGCTTAGCCTCCGCCGCCGCGACGGGCTCGGACTTACGCTTCTTGCCCTTCTTATCCCGCTTCCCGGAGGAGCGAGAAGGGCCGGCGTCCTCGACCGTCGATTGGTCGGGGCGCGGGTCATGCCAAGCACGGGCTTCCGCCGCCTTAGCGCACTTGTCCGCGATAGCGAACAAGTCCGCGGTGGACTGGACGTCCCGGGTGCCCAGCTTCTCCAGCATCTTTTCGTCGCGGACTCCTTGTCGGAAAGCGACGATAACTGCTTGGTGAGATATCTTGGGGATGGTGTTGCGCACCTGGCTGAAACGCTGAATGAAGTGCCGCAACGTCTCCCCTTTTCGCTGCCGGAGAGCGTGGAGATCGCTCTCCGTGCCAGGACGCTCGAAAGTGCCCTGGAAGTTCGCCACGAACTGGTGGCAAAGGTCCTCCCAGGATGAAATGGATCCTGAGGGGAGGTTCATGAGCCAGGACCGGGCCGAACCCTTGAGGGCCATCGGAAACCAGTTGGCCATGACCTTCTCGTCGCCTCCAGCGGCCTCCACCGCGGTGGGGTAGATTTGGAGGAACTCCTCAGGGTGGAAAGACCCATCGTACTTCTGCGGCAGCTCTGGGCGAAATTTATTTGGCCAGGTGACGCGTCGAAGTTCGGGCGTGAAGGCCTGGCAACCCGCCCCATAACGGGGGTTGCCGGTCTCCTTGTCTTGCCGGACGGGGTGATGCGCCCGGGAGCGCGCGCGGCCGGCGACAGGGCCGGAGGAGGAATGGACCTCGTCCGCCCTGTCGCGCTCGCGCTGGCGCTCGATGACGGTGCGTGCGTCCTCCACTTCGCGCCTACCGAGGTCGGGTGGCGAAGATCTTGAGGGTTCCCCCGTGCCGGAGAGGCGACCGAGGGTGGAGATCCGTCGCGCCGACCACCGGCAGGCGCGCGCGCGGCGACGCGCTGGCACCGGCGGCGAAGCCGCTGAGGGGACGGTGCGGGCACCGGCGCGCCCGGAAGAAGCGTGGACGCTCCTGGCCGCTGCTTCGCGTCGGGCGGTGTCGACCAAGTTAGCGAGGTCCTGGAGCCACGGGCCCACGGGGGACGCCGCTGGCACCGGGACGGGAGGATGCCGGAGGAGGTATTGCGCTGCCTGCAGCGTGTTTCCCTCCCCGGTATCCGCGAAGTCCAGCCGACGGCGAGGCGGAGGCGGCCGAGAAGGCCCGGCAACATCTCCAGAGGCCCGCGCGCGTGGCCGGAACTCAAAGCGGGCAGCAGCCGATGACGCCCCGCCGGTGTCGTTGAGCAGATCGTCGAGGCCGGCGGGGTCCGACTCGTCCGATGCTTTCGTTTCCGCCCAAGCTCACCTCATTTTGAGGCAGATCATCTTGGGGCAGATCGGGATTCGCCATGGGAGCAGGCTCGAAAAAACTCTAGACGCCCCCTACCTGGCGCGCCAGCTGTCGACGAGTAAACGTCTCTAGCGGTGGTCCGAATGGACCCCCTTGTTGGTTCGGCCGGGGGCGATATAGAGTTCTTCTTATGAGCCGGTGATGGCGTTTCAAGGATGAGGGCGGTTATAATGCTTGATGCCGGAGACACAGCGATTTTTCCAGGTTCAGGCCACCCGGAGGTGTAATACCCTACGTCCTGCTTCGTTGTGGGTGTATTGATCCTATCAAGATTACAGGGGTGTTCTTCCTTACAAACAGGCTAGCTGATCTTCTAATATCGAATAAAGGAGTCTAACTAGCGCCCCTTTTTCTCTCTGGAATCCGAACCCTTTGCATGGTCTGGGAACTCCCCTTATATAGCCGGGGGTTCACCACAGAGGCCAAGCAAAGGCTATTGCACCTGGTATCGTGAGCGCTAAGGAAACGCCTACCTCTTCATTTAATGCGCCGCGCCGGTGTTCGCGCCGCGTGTCTTCTCGCCACGCCCTCCGCCGCTGACAGCTTTATGCTCAGCGGGACCCGCGAAGAGAGGCTTGCCGGGCCCCTCCTGACTAAGTCGGTGAAGTATCCGCCCCTGGGCCCCGCGCGTCAGCGACCAAACGCGGGCCACGAGGCGCGCGGTGATTTGACCCAAAGGGGCGGAAAGGGGTGACAGCGACGCGGGCGCGCGGGGCAGCGCGCCTGGCCGGTCAACAACCCTGTCAGACGGACCCATCCCCTGACAGGGGCTATGGCAAAAAGGGATTTGCCCTGCGGGGATGGGACTGGCCTGATCGATATCATGCCCATACGGGACTTTAGCATTTAATGCCTGAATGACAGGCATTAAATGCCTCTGCCGGGACTAAGGCTTATGGAAGAAGCCAGCTTACTGCTGCGGCAGCCCGGAGGAGGGCCCCACAGGGGGGCCCCACGACCCCCGAGCGCTACCTCCCCCGAGCAGCCCCTTCGGCCTCGGAGAGCGCCAGCTATCCCGGACTGCCTTGGCCGACCTCGGGCGCTCGGGGAGCGTCCGTCGGGGGGTCGCTCGGGACTCCGCTCGGGGGAGGTGCTCGGGGGGTCCGCCCGGGGATCCTCCCGAGCACTCTTCTGGGCCCACGCCTTGCGGGATGCCGGTCGCTCGGGGAGAGGGCCCCGATCGCTTCCTTGATTCTTGGGCCTTGGACCCTCGGGACCGCAAGGCCCTTAGATGGCTCGCACGAACGTGGCACTCGGGGGAGTCCCCCGAGTGCCCGGGTTTGACCACCGGGCCCACCTGCTTCTCCAGCGGGGCTTTTGCCGATAAGGCCGCCACGTGTCACGCCCTGTGGCCTCTGGTTGGCCTGCGCCGGCGGTTCGGGGGACCCTGGGTCCCATTCCGCCGACAGTCGCCGAGTCTGTTACACGAGTACCACAGCGATTAGGGTTGCGAGGCGGAGCCGAAGTCAACGCGGGAGCGTCGATGGAGGTGTAGCCGAGTCCGTTACACGAGTACCACAGCGGTTAGGGGTGGCGAGGCAGAGCCGAAGTCGACGCGGGAGGGTCGACGGAGGTGTAGCCGAGTCCGTTACACGAGTACCACAGCGGTTAGGGTGGCGAGGCGGAGCCGAAGTCAGCGCAGGAGCATCAACGGAGGTGTAGCCGAGTTCGTTACACGAGTACCACAGCGGTTAGGGTTGCGAGGCGGACCCGAAGTCGACGCGGAAGCATGGACGGAGGTGTAGCCGAGTCCGTTACACGAGTACCACAGCGGTTAGGGTTGCGAGGCGGATCCAAAGTCGACGCGGGAGCGTCGACGGAGGTGTAGCCGAGTCCGTTACACGAGTACCACAGCGGTTAGGGTTGCGAGGCGGACCCGAAGTCGACGTGGGAGCGTCGACGGAGGTCTAGCCGAGTCCGTTACACGATTACCAACCGGAAGTCCATCCGGAACTTCCGGTTCAAACATCCAGACCACCCGGATTCCGAGCAACCTTCCGGGCTAGTCCAGGAGCTACTGAACTGGTTCGGAATACCATCTGAATTCCGGGTAACCCGGAGGTCTAGGGGCTGCATTCAACCTATGCATTATTTCCTTGGTATGCCGTGCTGATGGGTGAGTACGCAGGGAAGCAATTTCATGAGTTGGATCCGCTCCTTAGTGTCCGCTGAGGTACTGAGGCACTGAGGTTGGTGTCCTGCATGTTCACAATTTTTGTACATGAATGCGATCTCATTTGAATGAAATAGTTGAGATTTATATCCTCACTGGAACATGAACATGGCTGCTTTTATGATTGAGCATTCATTTACCACTGATTTGTGCAGTGCATTGTAGTCTAGACCAGTATATTTTATATAGAAATTTTTGATGAAATGCTTGTCTGGTACTTGTTGTTTGATCTATTTGAAACTGGCTAACAGTTTAACTAAGTGTTACTGTAATTATCTGAGATATCTATGGCTGTAGCATGAGTTCCCAAGGAACCAAAAGCAATCAAAATTGCTCTGCTCTCAAGAAACCAAAAGCTGCCACCTAGCATTTCACACCAAGCACGATGTGCATGAATCAAACAAAGCAACGCTATTGCCTCAAGATAAGAAAGAATCAAGCCTGCTCTCTACCGCTGCGGCCATGCATGCAATGCTGCCTGCCAAAAATACAAGCCTAGGAACAGCTTTTCCAAGCCTACGTCAAGCAGAAACAAACCACGGGACCAACGTCACAAAAAAACAATGAGAATTAGCAAACAAACAGTCTTTCTAAGCGCTGCATGGCTAATAAGAAGTCAAAGCAACAGCTAAATGCAGTACGAATCTAAAAGCTGATTCAACGCTTTCTTAGCGTGCGAAGCTACCACCGGTGATAGGAAATCCACTCTCTCCTATGTATCCCAAGAACAAAACAACAAGCTAGTACGTGTCGTCAACTCATCATGCATGCACACGCGCCCTGACCTAGCCTAGGACATGGACGACTGTCTCATCGGCTGAGCCGTCCGGCCGCCGGCGTACGGCGACCCCACGGCGGTGGCCCTGGTCTTCCGCTTCTGCAAGAACCGCTGCAGCGACCGCTTCATCGACAGCCCCGCCGCGGCCGCCTGGTTGATCGTAACCGGCACCGCCCCCGCCGCCGCTTCAAGCCCCTCATGACGACGCGGCAGAGAAGCCGGCAAGGCAGCAGCATGTCGTTGCAGCGCCGGCGGCTCTGGTCGCGACGCGGCAGCGGTACTGCTGCTGCTGCCGCTGCTGTCCTGCTGGTGGCGATCGCGGTCTATGCGCTGCTGCTGCTCGGTTAGGATCTCTTGGTTCGCCATGGTTATGATCGCCCTTGCCTGCATCAATTAATTGAATAAACTAATTACATCAAATCAATTAGCAACACGTTCATATGCGTGCATGCCAAAGTCAAACTAGCACGTTCATATACGAGAGCATGACAAGTGTACTACGAATTGACTCGTCAGAGTCAAAAGGATCGGTGTAATTGTCTACATGGGTACGTAATGCTGCTTGCTTTTTTGCTTGTGTGTGTAAGCACACGTTAATTGTCTTTTAGTTTGTTTGGAAAACGAAGACGAAGACTGTGTTTTTTTTACTTTCTTAATTAAGTGTAAGTACTCTTAAGATATGATGATCACATTTGGGGAATTGAACGTGCCTGTCATGTTGCGTTATCTATTGGCCGGTCAACGGCAAATCTACTACTACCCCACCAACTAATACTAGAGAAAATGGCGAAAGTAGCTCCGCGACCGGCGTCAAAGCCAAAACTGGTCCGTCGAGCGCCGTAACGCCAAAAATGACCCAGCGATGGCCGGGACAGGCGCCGCGTGTTGCCGGTCGCGCTCGCCAGGCGCGACGCACGCCTGTTGCGTTGAACAGCCGGACGGGGAGGTCGAAGGCGGCGCACTCGAGGGCGGGGCGTGGTGGCGAGGGCCATCTTCTGCCCGAGCCACAGCAGCTCGGCGGCGAGCCTCTCGGCTGCGGGGCCGCCGAACTGCGGGCGGCGGCGTAGGTGGAGCGGGGCACGGGCGAGCGGGCAGCGGCGCGGACGAGCGGGCGCCGGGCTCTAGCGGGCGAGCGGGTGGTGGAGTGGGACACGGGCGAGAGCGGGCCGCGACGGCCTCACCGGCGATGGGCTGCTGTCGTGCCCGGCGACCGCGACCGGCGTGCGTCGCATCCAGCAAGCGCGACCGGCGACACGCGACGCCTGTCCCGACCATCGCTGGGTCATTTTAGCGTTGTGACGCTCGACGAGCCAGTTTTAGCGTTGACGCCGGTCGCGGAGCCACTCCTGCCATTTTCTCCTAATACTACTGCGTCTTACTATTCGGGTCTGTCCCCTTGATTTAGTACAGCTAGCACGTGTAGAATTGCACAAGAATTTTCAATCAAAGTCCTAGAAGGAAAAAAAGAATTAACCACACACAACTGGATCTATCTAGCTAGGGAAAAAAGATTAACCACACACGACTGGATCTATCTAGCTAGGAAAAATTAAACAGTTGAAAAATCAACATATGTGTGATCTCTCGAGCACGTATATATGAACTTCCTTTCCGGAAAAAAAAAGCTAGAGAGGACTTTTCCTTGTCAATTTTGCTATTTGTAAGGTGCGTGATCTTTCTGTTGACTCTAATTAAGTCGATTTTCTGGCCGTTTAACTGGATGAACCTTTGGCAAACTAGTGGTGAACTATTCATTCGATCGATGATTACATGGTATTTTGCCCTGCTATATATCAAGATCCAACCAGGCATGCATGATCATGGATGCATGGTCTAGCTAATAATGCTATACTCTACATGCATGTCTCATCGATCAAGACTTACTACGTACCCTTAAGGAGAATAACCAAAACTCATGATTACTTAAGGCTCATGAACTGCCTAAACATATATACATACAGGGATCAGCAAATGATGCTAACGACATGAACGGACCAATTAGCTAGCTAGGCGATTAGCTCGTTTACCTGGAGCTCGGTGACATCGACGGCGCACACCGGCCGTTGTAGAATATGGTCATGCTCCTCCTTGTCGCCGCCACCGCCGCACTGCTGCTACCGCCACTCCCGTCCGCAGCCGGAGGCTGAGCTCAACCTCGCTACCGTCGCCGCCGCTCCCACCCTCGCCGCCGGCGCCTCGCGCGCTCCCCTCCCCTGATCCGCCATTAATCGACCTCGATCTTCACGAGCTCGATCTCTCTCTCTCTCTCTCTCTCTCCGGCTAGCTGCAGGTTCTTGGAAGTATATGTGATCGAGAACTGAGATCAGCATCTAGCTAGCTAGGTCCGTCGTCTATATAAGTCTCTCCCTTCTCCACGCCGCCCTCGACAAGCTCGCCAAGCCTTTAAGAAACGTGGTGTGTGCGCGAGCACGCCGCACGACGGCCACGGTGACGAGGTGTATGCATGGGGCGGTTTGGTATTTTTTCTGGCGCGCACGTGAAGAATGCGCGCGCGAGAGAGGGGGACGAGAAGAAGAAACGGAGGCTGGCCGCCGACTGCTCATGCCCTTTACAACTCCTGTTTTCTTTGCCTTTTTGTGCTCTTGTCCCCTTTGAATCTGCAAGCATGCTGGCTGCAAGGGCTGCTTGTTCTTGTGTGCTTGATTTGTCCAAACCACATGCGGACTAAACGAGATTATGCATAGACTTGTGTTCTGGCCATGTGCTTCTTTTAATTTGCACCTATTGTCGGCACGTTTTTTTTCTTTTCCGTTTTCTCAGTGGGTCGACGTTGCCGTTTTTCAGGCGTTCAAGTGCTCGGTGGGCCCGCTTGTCATCAGAGTATGAACGGCCTGTTTCTTTTTTTCTGAAAATTGAATGGCCTGTTGTGTTGGTTTCAGGCACGTGCTATTTCATTCTTCTTTACTTTTATGTCGACGTGTGCCGAGAAATTATAAAACTGGCCAGCGTCGATCACACGACGTGTGCCGATGTTTGCGCTGTTTTTCTTCTCTTCGGTTTTTAGTCTCACCCCTTTGGCGCCGTTCCTGATAGAACAAATTGTATTCATATTTGTCTGATACATATTAGAATTGCTAATTTTTTGGTTGCCTGAAATTTTTATAAAATCTTAGTCATCTAACATTGCACCTAACCTTACACCATAATGTTGTACGATAGATTTCTGTGTTAGTATTGTACGATTTCTGTGTTAGTATTGTCGGCAGCGTGCTACCACGTTAGCGCAAAAAGGAGAGTAGTCAGGTGCTGAACATTTCCTCGGCTGTTTAGGCGTGCTGAGGTGGACGTCGGCCGACCGGAGTCTCTGAACCACCAACGATCGAGTTCGGTCAGTACATTTCGGTCGCTGCCGGAAGAAAATATCTCGCCAAACGACTTCAAACCGGGGATATATTCGTCACCTTTTCTTTCCTTTCCGTTCAGCGAACATCCAATGTATCAGAAGAAGAAAGATAATCATCAGACGGACGTGATTAATTTATCTGGTGCTCATATGCGTCTAGCTAGCTCGATCAATTTGAATATATCCAAATGCCACTAGTTCATTCGAGACGGTTCAAAGAGTTCAACTGTCGAGAACTGATCATCACCTATAAGCTGCTTCTTTCCCAACAGTTCTTAAGCCGTCTAGGATGACAAATATATCCTCGATGGTTCAGATAATAGAACTATCTAGGATGATAAGCATATCTCGTCTCTCGACAATTCCTCGCCATAAACCGTCTGAGATATCTGTTACATTCCAAATGGCCATTGCAGAAACAACCATCTAGGATATCTATTACATTGTAAATGGCTATTTTCTACAACCGTTTGTAATTTGTATATAACATCAGAAATACATATTTTAGCAGAAATAACAGCAAAACAAAAATTTAGCAAAATTTATATATTTACAGCACAACACAATAACATACATTCATAGAATGAAATCATCTCCAGAAATCATGTTCACATTACTATATCTATTCACACATTAATCAAGCCAAATTACGTCAACTACGCAAATGCATAAGAGCAAAGTGTCACACTACAACACCACAGTACTACTCTCACGGCCAATCTATGGAGCGTGGAACTCGTTGTACTCTTGTAAGACATTGCAAACAAAGAAGTAGGCGAATTACCCTCTAATCTCTATGAGGTCCACTTCCTTCAACACCTTTGTGTTCAATGAAGATAAAATTTGTAGCAAGTAAATTTAAGGTTGTGTATATAAATGAAATGGATAGTATTACTAAATAGTTAAGATTGACGAACCTCGATTAGCCTCTTAAGGTCTTTGATCCTCGAACATGGCATGAGTGTCATCATGTTGTGGCAAACATAATAGCCATAAAGGTTGGTTTGCTTGGTTGCTGGCTACACTGAAAAATTAAATCTTAGGCATTAGTTATGGATATCATTTTTATGGACCTCGATGATATAGGAGAATTATGTACTTAATGATGAAATATCTTAAAGTTGAGACCATGTTGCAAAGTCTTGTTAGTCCTTGCTTGGATCTCCCTCCACGAGCAATGTATGCAATGAATACCCTACGTGATTCTCAAAATTTAGAGAATTGTAAAAGGAAGAAAGAATACAAAAAAATATAGAGGAAATGAAGTGTGTTCTGTCACCCATCAATGAACTCGCTAATAGCCATGAAGTCGTGTGGCTTTAATGAACCAAGGTATATTATCCTGTTCGCTTTTGATATGATTATAATCAAGATCCAATGGAAACTGCCAAAACTTATCTCCACAGTTATAACTCATGCAGTTTATATTGTATAAGTATAAATAGTCACATAAGTATTGTGTTTAACTTATTTTTGGTTGTATGGAAGAAGTATGAATTATTTGTTCTGTTGAGTTCCACAATGCTTCTACCAAGTAACTTTAGACGACTTCTAAGTTAGCCTCGATGCTTTGTGTGGAGACCAAGTGAGGGTCGAGCAAATCCACCGGTTCTTTCCTTATTTTGGCTTCATTGATCATGTGCCTAAGTACAGAAAACAAATAAGAGTTATATGTATGCATTTAGCAAGTTGCTTGAATGTACACAATGATTGTAAAATACTTACAATGTAAAGTATCTCATAAGGGAGGCGTCGAGTTCTCGAAGGTTGAAGAGGAGGAACAGGTCCTCGAAGCCTATGGTGCAAGCACCCACCTGATGGAGGAAATGCACCGATTTGAAATACACAAGTATACTTGTCTATGCGCCCTACCTGTTGGAAACGGTCATGTAGTGCTTAACAATTTCTGGCAAAACGAACTTGCATTAGGTGGGAGGAATGACTTTCCACACGTGTACTAGCGGACAACCTTCATATTGGGGTACAATCTGTCCAGCTCCTCGTCAGTTAGCGCCTTCCCTTTGCCCTCCGCCTTGCCCTTTGCCTCACTTTTTATTTGTCATCTTTACAGCGGGAGGGGGTGCGTGGAGACGATAAATCAAGCTCAGTAGGGAACTTAGAAGGTAATACTAGCGGTGCTAGTAGTGCCGTGGGCTAGGAAGATGGCTCAGCATGCAGACTAGAGCCTTCAATAGGCCTCGTTGAGTGGACCAAAGGAGATGCAGGTGAATCTCTTTGGGAAGCTGACGGTGCGAGTGCTGTGTTGTCCAATACTATATCCTTCTTGGGGCATTGGATGAATAACCCAATAGCCTGTCCCAACGTCTACATCTTGTCATGTGACTGTACGTGGAATAATGGCACTTCCACGAAATTGGGTTGAACATTGTCCACCGTGCACCTCGCAAAACCCAGCGCTATCACGACACCATGCAATGTAGCCCCTTCATAGCCATGTATCCTTTCGTGTCTAGTCTATGGGGATGTTTGTTTTTTGCCGCTAGAACCCTATATTCTTTACTTTTACGAAAAAATTTGGGCATCATCTTCATCTCAACAAATTGTTCCCAACCTCTATGGTTACCATAGGGTAGTGCCCAAATGGTTGTTTTCCTATCTGCATGTAGTTTTTGTTCAACGTGTACTTGAAGTTCTTCCACGCCTGGCAAGCCTTCATTGACGCAGCTTGTCGCACTACCTCCTTCCATTGATCAGGCACCTTGAGTGTTTGCATTATCTCATCCACCACACCGATGCGCTAGGGTTTAGGAAGTTTCTTCCAATCTTCCAACAGGATACTGACCCATTGCCTTAGGACTACCCTGCAGATGGTCTTAAATTTCTTCTCCGTTCTTTCAGGTTCTATGGGGCCCCGGTTTCTTCATCGATCGCCTGCACTTCAAATCATCCTGAAGGCTTCATTGAGAATTTTCTAGGACTGTGCTTTTGTATTGCCGAGGGTCAGACGGCCCTCTCGGCGACATCCTTCATCGAACCCTCTGGGTGATGCCTATTCATCAAACCTTCTCAATTCTTTGGATCCTCTCAGTGATGGATTATCAGGCGATATCTATTAAACATGTATTAAGCATAATAATTTATATAAAATTTCAAGCTAAGCACATAATATCACATTATATAATCACATAATTAATATTGATGATATCAAATTATACTCACATAATTATAATCATATAATTAATATTATAACCACACAATTATAATCAGATTTAACCCTAATATGAGAGAATTAATAGAATCAACATAACCCTATCCCTAATCCTAATCAACATAAGAGAATTAATAGAATCAACATAACCATAACCCTAATCCTAATCGACATAAGAGAATTAATAGAAACATAATGAGTCTTAACCCTAATCATAGAATATCATAATATCATACTTAAGCCTAACCACACAATATCATTATCATATTATTATTTAGGGTTTCAACCCTAATCTAAAACGGGGGAGACCTGCATCATCAGCCTGGGAGGAGGTAGTGGGGCAAGGCGTCCTTACCTTGGCACTGATGGGGGAGGATTTGCAATGAGCTCAATGGCGGAGAGGCGGAGGCTCGCATGGAAGCGGGGACAACAGCCGACACTCGGTCCAGGAGGAGGCTGTGGTGCCATGCCAACATATCAACTCAACCTCCTTTGGGTTTGCAAACAAATGGTTCAAATGGGAAATTATAGGAAGATACCACACAACCTTGCAAGGAATTCATTTTATTACCTCTTCGCCATCTGATGGTGACATGGCACCCGGGTACCATCAAGGAGGACGAATCCGGCCTCCCGGCCACCGGATGGGCCGGGCCGGCTACTCGGAGTCCGACTACAACACGGGGGCGCCTCACCGACGTGGAGTACAAGACAAGGACTAATACCTGTCCGGCTTACCCGGAATTGGTTGTAACCGAATAGGAAACATATCTATTAACCCGATCCGGACTCTGTAACCCTGCCCCGGCCGACTATATAAGGCCCGGTAGGGGACCTCCGATGGGGAGAACATCTCATCTAGCTTAGTCTCCATTGTTTCGCAGCTCAGGCCCCTTCGAGATCGATTCTCTAGGGCCTGCGGCACTCGGGATACAGCAATACCAGCCACCAAACACAGGACGTAGGGTATTACCTCTCCGAGAGGGCCTGAACCTGTCTAAATCTTGTCTCCCGTGTGCAGCCATCCTGATTTGCTGTGCTCACACTGCCCCGTAAATAGTATTGCCGGAATAATACTCCGACAGTTGGCGCGCCAGGTAGGGGCTTGTGCGCATAGATCCATCTGCACGAGTCAGGATGGCTTTCGTCAACAACAACATCTTCGTCTCGGGAAGCATCTTGAAGTTCGCCTTCATCAGCGCTGTCCCAGACCCTGGCCACCTTTTCCGTTTCGAAAGGTTGGATTTCATCGCCGACAAGGTCGGCCAGCTTCACCTCTGCTACTCGGCGACGTCCCGATCGGCAGAGGCTTCATCAGCTCTCCAGCACGGGCCTCCCACGGAGCCCGCGCACTCGGCCCCTCTCCCCAGGGAAGAGGCTTCGCCGAAACCAGATCCGTTTGTCGCGCACGAGTTCGCACTCGGATCCCGGCTGGTGGGCGCTATCGAATCTCTCCTCCCCGTCCTCGAGTACTACTCGGACGAGGACGAAAGCTTTGGCAGCCACCATCCGTCCCGGGAAGTCTTCATGGCCAATGCCGGCTCGCTAGATGGCGGTGACGGCCAAGAAGTTCCCATCGAGCAACAAACGCCGGCCGAGCTCGAGGCCACTCGACTCCGACTCCTTGCTAAGGAGGAAGAGTTGATCGAGCAGCAGACCCGGCTCGTCCGCCAGCGTGACGACCAGCGACGCAATGATGACATGAGGGCTCGTGGACGCTAGGTTCACAACGAGCTCCGCATGCGTGAAAGGGAAGGAGTCCCGATATTTCCTCTCCCGAGTCACAATATCGTCGCGGCCACAGTGGCGGCCCGTGCCATTGATATCCCCGAGGGCAACCCGGGATATGACGAACTTCGACGGCTCCGCGTCCTGCTGGAAGAGACCGCCCTCCAGCACGCTGAAGTTTTCGAAGACCACCCCGGCTCCTCCGCAGGTGCAAGGAGTCGGCGCTCTACGCCTCAGAAGAGTCCGTCACGCATGGATAGCCAGCGAGCAAGCCCCGGCCGACATCAGCCGGCCGGCAACGTCCACGGGCGACTCGGACCCGATCGAGACGCTCGAGGCACCATAGATGCGAGAACCCGCGCCCGCCAGGACGCGGGCAAAAACGCTCGCCAAGCTATACCGGCCCGTGATCGACTCGGACCAAGGAGCCAAGCAGACGCTGAGAGAAGCGCTCATCATGGTTCCAGGAGTGAAGATCGTGGCAACCACCACAATGGTAGCGGCGCCACCAGCCGGGAACGTTCTCCTCTGACTTCCTCCGGCATGGGTTACTCGGGTCCGAAAGCATTCGGCCCTCGTATCCGCAGCGTCATCTTCCCGCCGCGATTCCGGGTCACCGGCATCGACAAGTACACGGGAGAGACTCGACCGGACATCTGGCTGTCCGACTACCACACAGCGTGCAGAACCAACGGTGGGAACGACTACGTCGCGATCCACTACCTGCCGCTCTTCCTGGCCGACTCGGCGCGAGCCTGGCTAACCAGCTTACCTCCGGGGTGCATCCATACGTGGAAAGACCTCGAGACCCTCTTCGTGAACAACTTCCAGGGCACCTACAATCGGCCCGGGAACGCGTGGGATCTCCACAGCTGTACACAAGGGGCGGATGAGACTCTCCGTGAGTACATCCAGCGCTTCTCCAAGAAGAAGAACTCTCTGCCCGAGATCCGGGAGGGCGACGTCATTACCGCTTTCTCCAAAGGAGTTCGGAGCACCGACCTGATCCACAAGATTGCGCGGAAGAATCCACAGACTACGCGCGAGCTTTTCGACATAGCCAACAGCTTCGCTACCGGCGAAGAGGCTGTCCGCAGTGTTACTCGGGACGACAAGGGCAGAGGCAAGGGCAAGGCGCCCGAGTCCTCCAGTCGGGACGACCAGCCCGAGTCGTCTAGAAAGAAGCACCGCAAGCGCAAGGGCGGAGACCTCGTTGCTGCTGCCGAGCGCGCTCCGGCGCGCCGCCCACCGCGCACCAACACAACCTTCGAGGAGATGATGAGTCAGCCGTGTCACTTCCATGGACCCAAGTCCAATCATCTGACACGCGACTGCAACCTCTTGAAGAACCTGAACAAACCCTACGCCCCCAACAAGGGCAAAAAGGAACCCCCTCAGGACGAGGGTGATGAGTTCCCGAAAGAAACCGCTTGCTTGATGATTTTCGGCGGCCCTAACGGCTACGAGTCCAAACGTCGCCAGAAGATCATCGACCGAGAGGTCAACGCAGCGGAACCGGCCGTGCCCCAGTACCTGCGATGGTCCGAGTCCGTGATCTCATTCGGACGCGCGGATCACCCCGACTACATACCCCAGCCGGGGCGTTTCCCCTTGGTGGTGGACCCGATCGTCTCTGGCATCCGCCTCACCAAGGTCCTCATGGACGGCGGGAGTGGTCTCAATATCCTCTACGTCAAGACCCTCGATGATATGAAGATTTCTCGATCCGAGATCAAGCCGACTGGTGCCCCCTTCCACGGGGTGGTACCCGGCAAGATGGCGAGTCCACTCGGGCAGGTCAGCCTGCCCGTTACCTTTGGTACTCCCGACAACTTCCGTACCGAGACTCTCACCTTCGAGGTCGTCGACTTCCCAGGATCATACCATGCTATCCTGGGGCGTCCTTGCTACGCCAAGTTCATGGCTGTCCCCAGCTACGTCTACCTGAAGCTCAAGATGCCGGGCCCCCATGGGGTTATCACAGTGCAAAGCAGCTTCCAGCATGCTTACACATGTGATCTCGAGAACTGCAACCTCGCCGCAGCCCAGATCGCCGAGGCCTCCCTCTCCGATCTCAAGTCGGCCGTCGTCGAGGAAGCACCGCCATCCAAGAAAGCTTCAACGTCGACATCTTTCCAGTCGGCTCGGGACACCAAGTCGATCCAACTCGACCCGAAGACTCCTCCAAGACGACGCAGATCGGGACTGCACTCAGCGATAAATAGGAAAGCGCGCTCGTCAGCTTCCTCCAGGACAACCGGGACATCTTTGCATGGACATCCTCCGACATGCCCGGACTCCCAAGGGAGGCTGCCGAGCACTCTCTCAATGTTCGGCCGGATGCCAAGCCGGTCAAACAGCGCTTGCGCCGATTCGCTGAGGATAGACGTCAGGCCATAGGAGAAGAAATAGCCAAGCTTCTAGCAGCTGGTTTTATTAAAGAAGTGTATCATCCCGACTGGTTAGCGAACCCAGTTCTTGTTCGCAAAAAGAATGGAAAGTGGAGGATGTGTGTTGATTATACTAGCCTTAACAAGGCGTGTCCCAAAGATCCTTTCACTTTTCCTCGCATCGACCAAGTGGTTGATTCCACGGCCGGGTGCGAAATTTTGTGCTTTCTCGACGCCTACTCGGGCTATCACCAGATCAAGATGAAGGAGGATGATGAGATCAAGACATCTTTCATCACTCCGTTCGGCGCCTTCTGCTACGTCTCCATGCCCTTCGGACTCAAGAATGCTGGCGCTACGTACCAACGGTGCATACAGCGCTGCCTTCAGTCCCAGATCGGCCGGAACGTGCAAGCCTACGTCGACGATGTGGTGATCAAGTCCCAAAAGAAAGAAGACCTCTTGAGTGACTTGGGAGAGACCTTCGCCAACCTTCGAAGATTCAGCATGAAGTTTAACCCCGAGAAGTGTGTTTTCGGGGTCCCTTCGGGCAAGCTACTCGGCTTCCTTGTTTCCGAACGAGGGATCGAGGTCAACCCGGAGAAGATCGATGCCATCCTCAAGATGGCCCCACCAAAGAATCTCAAAGACGTCCAAAGGCTTACCGGGTGCATGGCAGCTCTCAGTCGATTTATCTCCCGACTTGGCGAGAAGGCTATGCCCCTCTACAAGCTCATGAAGAAGTCGGAAACCTTCACCTGGACACCAGAAGCCCAGGATGCGTTGGACGGCTTGAAGAAGTTCTTAACTACCCCCCCCGGTGCTGGCGTCTCCCATGCCCAATGAGCCACTGCTTCTCTACGTTGCAGCGACTACTCAGGTAGTCAGCACGGTCTTGGTCGTGGAGCGTCCCGAGCCCGGTCATATTCAGAAGGTACAGCGCCCGGTCTACTTCATCAGTGAAGTGCTCTCCGAGTCCAAGGCGCGCTACCCTCAGATCCAGAAAATAGCTTATGCGGTTTTCATCACGTCCCGGAAGCTCGTCCATTACTTCCAGGGCCACCCCATTACGGTGGTCAGCTCCTTCCCGATCTCCGACGTCATCAATAACCGTGACGCCATGGGCAGGATTGCCAAGTGGGCCATGGAGCTTATGGCTTTCAGCATAGTCTACGCTCCTCGCACGGCTATTAAGTCTCAGGCTCTCGCCGACTTCATGGCCGAGTGGACAGAAGTCCAATCCCCGCCCTCCGCCGTCGACCTCGAGCACTGGGTACTCTACTTCGACGGCTCTCTGATGCTCCAGGGCGCGGGGGCTGGCGTTGTGCTCATCTCTCCCAAGGGTGAGCGCTTCAAATACGTACTGCAGATCCACTTCCCGGCATCCAACAACGTCGCCGAGTATGAGGCTCTGCTCCACGGTCTTCGTCTTGCGGTTTCACTCGGGATTCGCCGCCTCCTTGCGCGCGGTGACTCGGAACTGGTGGTCCGGCAAGTAACGAAGGACTGGTCGTGCCGCGACCCCTCCATGGAAGCCTACTGCCAAGAAGTCCGCAAGCTCGAGGCCAAGTTCGATGGTCTTGAGATTACTCACGTTCTACGCCGCGACAACGAAGACGCAGATGCACTCGCCAAACTGGGATCCAGTCGGGACGTCGTCCCGACGGGAGTTTTCCTCCAGGAGTTGCACACCCCTTCTATCAAGGCGGACGCGCCGCCCGAGACCGAAGAACCACAAGTCCCGGAGAGTGACGCTACTCAGCAGCCTCCCGCGGAGGTCCTCGCTGTCACTTCCGACTGGACTACACCTTTTCTGGACTATCTCTTGCGGGACACCCTCCCGTCGGACAAAACCGAGGCACGCCGCATCGCGCGACGCGCCAAGTCCTTCGTCACCATAGAAGACGAGCTCTACAAGAAGAGTACCTCTGGGATACTCCAACGGTGCATACCCGACTATCAGGGAAAGCAGCTCCTGCGCGAGCTCCACTCGGGAGTGTGCGGACACCATGCTGCGCCCGCCTCACTAGTCGGGAAGGCCTTCCGACAAGGTTTCTACTGGCCGACTGCCGTGTCCGACGCGGAACACATCGTCCGCACCTGCGAAGGGTGCCAGTACTTCGTCCCGGCAGACACACTTGCCGGCTCAGGCCCTCCAGACCATACCGATCACCTGGCCCTTTGCAGTCTGGGGACTGGATATGGTCGGCCCGTTCAAGAAAGCGCCCGGGGGCTACACGCACCTCTTCGTCGCAGTCGATAAGTTCACCAAGTGGATCGAAGCTAAGCCGGTCGCCACGATAACTGCTGAAAAGGCCGTCGAGTTCGTCCGGGACATTATTTTCCGATTCGGCGTACCCAACAGCATTATCACGGACAACGGCACCCAGTTTACTGGACGGGCTTTTCTCCAATTCTGCGACGACTACAACATCAGCCTCGACTTCGCCGCCGTGGCACACCCACGCACCAACGGGCAAGTCGAGCGGTCCAACGGGCTAATACTGCAAGGCCTCAAGCCTCGAATTTTTCAGTGACTGAACAAGTTCGCCGGCAAATGGGCAGCCGAGCTACCCTCAGTCCTCTGGAGCCTCCGGACCACGCCTAACCGGTCAACCGGCTCTACACCCTTCTTCATGGTCTTCGGTGCTGAGGCCGTCCTCCCGACTGACCTGGAATACGGGTCCCCGCGCGTCCGAGCCTTCAACGAGGCCGAGTCAGAAGAAGCACGGTACGACGCCCTCAACCAGCTCGAAGAAGCCCGCGAGGTTGCCCTCCTTCGGTCGGCTAAGTACCAACAGGCCTTGCGGCGCTACCACAGTCGGCACGTGCGCGGCCGCTCCTTCAGCGTTGGCGACTTGGTTCTGTGCCGAGTCCAGACAAATAAGGAGCAGCACAAGCTCTCGCCGCCATGGGAGGGCCCGTACATCATCGCCGAGGTACTGCGCCCGGGGGCTTACCGACTGAAGGACAGCAACGGCAACATCTTCACCAACGCATGGAACATAGAACAGCTACGTCGTTTCTACGCTTGAATTTTTTCTTCTTATGAATGTATCGAAACCATAAATAAAGAGCCCCCTTTTGCTTCATCTACAAGGCATCTCTTTTTCCCGGCTGCCCTGCTACGCCCGTCCGTAGTGGGCACTCGGCGCACACTTAGCTTCGCCACCATTTGCGAAAATGCTTAAGTACTGTGTATCAAATCTAACGTCAACTCTTCGACTCCGATCGCCGGTCTACGCCACACCCTTACGCCACACGGGACACACGCCACCGGCTAATCCCTACGCAAAGGAGGCTACGACGGATTGGCGAAGAGCACAAACGTACAAGATCACATACACAGGAACACAAGTCTTTCCATGGTGGACTCCAAAATAACTTGTTAAAACTTCAAGTGCTTACATAAGTCACTCGGCTCCCCGAGTGCATACAAAGCTTACTCGGCATCCTCGAGTACCTTACAAACTCTACTCGGCTAACCCGAGCAGTTTCACAGCTACTCCTACTTATCTACAGGCCCGAGCGCTCCAGCAAGGTCTCGACGGTGGGCTCGACGATCCGCATCAGCTCCGGAATGTCTTCCTCCGGAAAGTCCGCGACGTACTCTTCCCCGATCCCCTCCAGGTCCAGCTCGGGGTCATGGGACCGCGCCACCGCCAAGACTAGGCTGGCCCCCGTCCGCGCGGCCTCCGACTCGATGCTCGCCACTTGGTCGGGGACCTGGTGCAGCCGCTCGGCGACCCCTGCGACGGAGTCCGGCGCCGGGTCATCCGACCAGACGGCGCTGCATGCCGCCTGCCCCGCCTTCAGCAGCGACTCAACCATCCCTTGGGATTTCTCGAGCCGCTCCTTCCACCCTGCAGCAGCAACGCACACACGCAACCAGTCAGGCGACGAGGTCAGGGCAAAATCCACGGCCAGCAAGTTTGGACAAAGCATAACGGAGCGGTCAGGGCACTTACGGGATTCGGCCTCCATGGCGTCCTTCTTCGCGGCCTTGACCGCCTCCTCCGCGTCAACGGCCCGCTTGGCCGCCGACTCGGCGTCCTTCTTCGCGGCCTTGGCCGCCTCCTCAGCCTCCGTGGCCCTCTGGGCCGCCGACACGGCGTCAAGCTTCGTCTGCTTCTCCATCTTCTCCGCCAAGTCCGCCCGAGCCTTCTCCGACTCGAGCTCCTTCTCGACTCTCCGGGCCCATTGCTTGGCAAGGTCGCAATCCTGGGCGCGGGTTTTCAACGGCTCGGCCTCGCGCTGGAGCTGCGCCCGCCAGGCCTTCTCCGCTTCAAGTGCCTCGTCGAGGTCCCGGGCACGGGCCTTCGTGTCCTCGAGCTCCGCCTTCAGCTTCGACAGTTCGTCCTCGGCGGCTGCACAGAAACAACGCTTCAGCAAGATGAATCGCAATGCGCAGAAGACAGAGGTTACTCGGCGGGCTCACCTTTGGACTTGGCGATTTCCTGGGACAGACCAGCCTTCAGGCCGGTGATCTCCGCGCCGCGCTTGCGCGCCATGTCCTCCGCCGTCTGCCTTGCCGCGGTTAATTTGTCCCACTCGGACTTCCGCAGCTCCATCCGTTCGACGACCGGCAGTTGGTCCTGGAGGACGGCGGTCTTGCTCTGCGACCGCTGGTTCAGCGCCTGCTGCAAAAGACAAACAAGTTAGGCCGCCCGGCAGCATCATCAAAACCCTCCACTCGGTCCCAAGGACCCAGTGGAGGCTCGGGGGCTACACCCTCCGGGTGCACTGTTCGTGCACCCGGAGAAGAGTCTACAGACCACACTACCCTCCGCCCGACTATCCTAGTCGACCGCAGGCTCGGGGGCTACACCCTCTGGGTGCACTGTTCGTGCACCCAGAGCAGCAACTACAAAGAAACACGAGGGGACCTCCGCCCGACTACCTTAGTCGGGCAAAGGCCCGGGGGCTACTTCCTAGGGACACATCCTAAAGGAAAGTACGTACCTTCATCAAAAGGCACAGCCTGCCGTTCAGCAGGTTGGCAGCCTCCCTCGACGCTTTCAGCAAAGCAGGGAGGATCTCCCCGATTTGCTCGGCGCACTCCGCGGCCGCCCGCCACTCCGTCTCCTCCTCGACGTCGTCGACGACCACCGTGGCCGGCTGCCCCGGCTCCTTCTCCCCGATTCGGAGCGGCCGCGCCACCAGCTCCGAGCATGGCTTCAAGGGCGGAGCCCCGCTGATCTCCCGCATTGGCGAGGTCTCGGCGGGCTCGCCCTCAGCGCGTCGGCGA
Organism: Stipa capillata; assembly: GCA_019208055.1. NCBI lineage: Eukaryota > Viridiplantae > Streptophyta > Magnoliopsida > Poales > Poaceae > Stipa > Stipa capillata. Next base: position 70,655 of record JAGXJF010003724.1, read on the forward strand.
AGCGGCCCCGACCGCCTCCGGATCCGCGCCTTCCGCCATCGCCACGTCCCGGTTGGCGTCCGCGGCCCCGTCGGCGCCGGCGCTCCGGCGGAGGGCTCCTCCCGAGGGACGGCTGGCGGGTCTACCTGCGTGCCGGGCTGCTCGGGGGTTGGCTCGTGAGCGACCACGGGCGGAGGCGACACCGGCCGGGAAGAAGAAGGAGCAGCCGCTGGCGGAGGCGGCGACGCCCGGGTGTCTTGTGCCGGGGGATCTCCACCTTGGCTGGACCCCGGGCCACTCAGGGGCGCCTTAGTGGTGTCCCCCGTCTTCCGCGTCCTGAAGGAACGACAAGATCAACCATGTCAGCATGTGAAGAGGAAAGAATCCAGAAAATCAGTCGGCAGAGCACTTACTTCGCAGATCGAGCGACGACGAGCCTCTTCTTCACCCCCGCGGCTCGCGGCCCGGGTGCAGCAGCAGCCGGGGCTGGCGAGGTCCCCAACCCACCGGGCGCCCCGAAGGCCGTGTCGACGTCGCGCTTCTCCCCCCGGCTAGTGGGGGCGTCGTCGCCAGCCGCCCCAGCGGCCTCATTCGGTGCGGCGGCCGGCGCTGCATGTACAGTGCCGGTGGAAGACCCCTCCGCGACGTCGGATGCGACCCCCACGTCGGTCGCCGCCAACGGGTCATCGCCACGCCGGGGCCTCCGTCTCCGCACGAAGTAGGCGCCGCCAGCATCCGACTCCTCCTCTTCCTCCTCCTGGGCCGTCGTGTTCACGGGAGGAGGAGGAGGCGTAACAACCGCCGGTCCCTTCCCCTTGGAGGACCTGGTACCCTTTGAAGGCCCGGCGCCTTTAGCTGTGTCGGCGCCGGAAGAAGGTATCCCCGCCGCTCCCGGCGGCGGCGGCTTGCCCTTCGGTACATCAGCGTACCGTGGCTGGTTCCAGATCTCGTTCTCCGGGAGGGGAGCGCTGGAACAGAAGCCGAACAGAACCTGCAAAGATACGAAGCCAACACCCGAGTAAGACTTGGGCACGAACTTAGTAGAAAGAACAAAGCGTCGGCTACTTACGTCGCTCGGCGGATTCGCTCGGCAGAAAGGGGCCGGTCGCCCGGAGAAGTCTAGGCTCGTCCCTTGAGCCAGGATCTTCTCGAGTCGACTCTGCACCTCGCCCTCCGACAGCTCGTCGGTGGCCTCCCGGGTCGGATCCCCCGTGCCGGTGTATTCGTACATGGGATGCACCCGGAGTTTGGCCGGCTGCACCCGCCACCGGACGAAGGTAGCAACGACAGTCGCCCCGGTGACCCCGGCCTCCATCGCCTGCTCTAGCGTCCCCATCAGCACCGCGACGCTGTCCTGCTCTCGGTCGAGGGGTGGATCCGTCCAGCTTGGCTTGGCTACCGGTGCCTGACCCGAGAAGGATGGCAGCGCTGGGTCGGCATTGGCACAATAGAACCACTGGGCGTGCCAACCCTTGAGGGACGATGGCATCGGCGGGGCCGGGTAGCTCTTCGCCAACTTCGCCCTCAACTGGAATCCTGCGCCTCCGACTACGGCCAGGCTGTCCTTGCTCGGCTGCGGCTTCACCATGAATAGGTGCTTCCACAGCGCGAAGTGCGGCAGGATGCCGAGATAGCACTCGCACAGCGTGATGAAGCTGGCGACGTGCAGGATGGAGTTCGGGTTGAGGTTGTGGAGCTCGAGCCCATAGTAGTAGAGGAGGCCGCGGAGGAAGGGATGCACTGGCACCGATAGCCCCCGCTCGAAGAATGAGCTGTGCACCACCAGCTCGCCGGTGTCCGGGGTCGGAATGGTTTCCCCCACAGCGGCGCGCCACTCGACTAATTCCTTCGGTGGCAGCAGCCCCATCCGGACTAAGATGTTGAGTTTCTCCTCCGACGCGGTCGACTTCATCCACGCGGAAGGAGCCATTGTCTCGGCAGGCGACTCCTCCTCCTCGTTCAGCAGCTTCCAAACCAGGGCGTCCTCTTCGGCTACGCTCGGGTCAGTTTCCCAGTCCGGGGATTGCATCCGAGGGGATCGGAGAGGGGATTAGGGTTTTGGCGGAGCGCGCGAAGCGATTTGGGGGCAAGAGGAAGACGAAGCGGCGGGCGCTTGGAAAATACGGAAATGTTTGAGGGCGTGGGTCCCTCCCGTAGCCTCTGCCGAATATAAAGGGGAGGGCCGGGCGGTTCGGATTCCCCACGTTCGCACGTTTCAGGTTCACCGCGCCCACGTCCGCGCCGTTTCGGATTCCGCCGTGCTTTTCGGGCGGGCCACGTCGCGCGGATCCCGCGCCCACGACCTGGCCGCGCCGCGATTCGTGCGGTTTAATGAAGAAGAAGATCTGACGGCTGGCCTTCCGGGTTTAATTGCCGATCGGAATATTCCTCTTTTAAAGTGGCGACTGAGGCGTGTTTTCCCGTGAAACCACCAGCCGGTTACCGACCAGCTCGTAACCGGGCGCTTCGGTCGCAAAGGGTCTCGGCACCTGGCCTCAAGCAGGAATGCAGTTGCTCGAGTACACCCGAGTGAGGGACGGCGATGGCGCGCCTTCAGTAGGCCACAAGTCGGATGCTGAGCATCTCGGAGCTGCCGAATTCTTCACCCAGATCCCCCGGGAAGCATGAGCTGGGAGGCCCTGGTATCCGGATCTTCCGGGTTCAGTGGAATGACTCGGCGTAAGGCTTCGACACTCGGGAACCTATGCGCCATGGCTTGTAGACTCTGGTTCTGGCGAAGATTTCAGAGGCGTTCCCTCAGGGGACACTAGCTGGCTTCACCCCACTCGGGAAGACCAGACGCTACTCGGGAATCCAGTCGGGATTCATGGCGTGCTCCACGCTGGGCTATCAGCCGGTCTCTGTCCAAAGGGATGGACCGGGTGCCACCAGAGCTTACCCGTTATTAACTCACCCGCCATAATATTCCGGCCTTTTCAGGTGAATGTTATTTGGCTCTTGTTGTCTTTTCCACAGGAGTTCAATCAGCCCTTCGCAATCTCCCTGCTGGCGAGAACCACTCGGGAAGTTCGACCTGAAGCCTCAGCCGATAGCAGCAAGATCGCGGAGGACTCGGGGGCTACTGATGGTGACATGGCACCCGGGTACCATCAAGGAGGACGAATCCGGCCTCCCGGCCACCGGATGGGCCGGGCCGGCTACTCGAAGTCCGACTACAACACGGGGGCGCCTCACCGACGTGGAGTACAAGACAAGGACTAATACCTGTCCGGCTTACCCGGAATTGGTTGTAACCGAATAGGAAACATATCTATTAACCCGATCCGGACTCTGTAACCCTGCCCCGGCCGACTATATAAGGCCCGGTAGGGGACCTCCGATGGGGAGAACATCTCATCTAGCTTAGTCTCCATTGTTTCGCAGCTCAGGCCCCTTCGAGATCGATTCTCTAGGGCCTGCGGCACTCGGGATACAGCAATACCAGCCACCAAACACAGGACGTAGGGTATTACCTCTCCGAGAGGGCCTGAACCTGTCTAAATCTTGTCTCCCGTGTGCAGCCATCCTGATTTGCTGTGCTCACACTGCCCCGTAAATAGTATTGCCGGAATAATACTCCGACACCATCCTCACCCTTGTATGATCCACTCTTATACTTGTATCGAGATGCTTTGCAGATTGGACATGACAAGTTTGCATACTCTTTACGGTACATGATACAGTCATTATGACATGTACCTATTCTTTCAACTTTCATTCTCAAGGGGCAAATGACCTTCTTGGCTTTGTAGGTTATTTTGGGCAACTCATTCCCCTCTGAAAGCATGTCTGCAAAGAGACCTAATATCGTCATGAATATCTTGTTAGACCATCCACTACTTGCCTTCAGTTTCAGAAGTTCAAGTACGGTTGATAACCTAGATTATTTTGCTTTGCAACCCAGATATAAAGGCTTCTTAGAATCCTCCAACAAGCTAATAAATTGCTTATACCCTCCATCATCATGGTTTTCTCTACATCATGCAACATCTGATCCAAATCAGGCATACTACTATCAGCCTTATTATCTGACATCTCATCATTGATGGTTTTTGGCATTGGTTTTTGCCATTGGAGCACAATTGACACCATCTTGCTTATATCATTGATGGTTTTTGGCATATCGTTCATTTCCTCCTAGCCGATTTTATTATTATCTTCATGTATGACTGATTCTTCACCATGCTTGGTCCAACATGTATATCCTTTTATGAAGCCCCCTAGGATCAAGTGTGATTGAATTTACTGTGTGTTCTACCACATCCTTGTATTTTCTCAATTAATGCATGGATAATAAATACACTATTTCCTCTTATTCTGCATATCCGCTGCAGTAGCTCTTCTAAACCTAGTGATGCCATTGATGTACGCTTCACTAATACGACTCTCGTTGTACATCCACCCTCGATCTATCTACATTTTATATTTTTAAAATGATTAATTTCTCACTTTACATAATTACCACAAAGCTAACTCAATTTTGAATATACCATGCATTAAACTAGTGAATATAAAATTAGTTAGATTACATGTAAAACATACACTATGCTATCCACAATCTAAATAAATTTCATTTACATACCAACCCTAATCTAACCATATGCTTCTTATTTTAGTTCTCTCTTCTTTTTTTAACAATTTGCAAGGAAGAGAAGTAATCTAGTATAATTGCTACCCTTCCATAACCACCTTCAAATAGATCTTCAACAAGTAGGCAAATCACCCACCAGCCACAACAGACCTCGGCCTCATGACCTATCCTAGTCGGTGGTGGTTGCTAGATATTTATGGACGAACATCCTAATTGGTTACAAGAACGTAGTTATCATGAATATATCTCACATCCGGTTATCATTTTCAACCATCAATACACAGATCCGTAATGGTTGGTTTGATAAGCCCGCGTGGATGTGGAACCATCATGCAACCATTTCATTTAGGATTACTTATCCTTGACAGCTTTTCGATGAGATAAGAGATCTAAAATATAGCGTTACTAGTGTGCATGTGTACCACATGCATATGGCCGTATACCTACGTCGTGTACATGTTAATTTCACAAACTTTAATTAGTTCCATCACCGTCGTGCACTACACGTTGCAAATATGGTACTTGCGTGCATGATTTCATTTCATTGCTTCCGGACGTGGCCTCGATCGGATGACGTAGATCCAGCTAGCTCTTGCCTTTTGAAAAACTTCTCTGAATTAGTATAAGATTTTCGGTCTCCGTCGGCCCAGTAAGAAACATATGCATACGTGTCTATTATATTTTCTATAAACACCATATATAACTAATAGATATACATAAGGAGTGTCTATTTCTAAGTCGACTTAGAAATGACTATTTCTAAGTTAATGATCCTAAGCGTTGATTTTTGATCCAATAATTAATTGAGTAGTTGCATATTTTAAAAATTATATATAATTTCAGGTCTAGAAATGTGCAACTGAGCATAACCAAGCAGTTGCACATTTCTATACCTAAGTTGCACATAGTATAAAAAATGTGCAACTGGATCGACTGAGAAATAACAATTCCGATATACATATCATTACACGTATATGCTTATATTGTACGTGACATCTACTCAAGACTTAACGTGTAGAGCTTGACGATTAACTAAGTAACTACAGGCGCCGGATATACCATCTCAGTGAGACATAGAGAACTAAATCTAAGATTCAATCACTGATGGATAAGAAATACAACCATTTTTACAAACCATCCAAATAACAACATGGTTCTCACGTATTCACATACTCGATAGGCCAACCCAACAAATTTGCGGATTGCTTTACTTACCTAATTTTGGGCATACAATCGAGTTCTGTAAATCGATCTCAAGATTTCTTTGCACGAACATGGTAGGATCGGAGGACCCCTTTTAAGAGATTACATCACACAGATACAAAGAGGGCCATAAAAATAAAAGGAATTATTAAAAATGCCCTTCAAGGATACGCGTCCAATGGCAAAGCTTGGAACCGGAGCGAAGTGGATGCTACACATCCGGCTAGGATTCCACCGCTGACCATAGCTTCGGCCATCGTCGGCGAGCCTCCGCCACCTGTCGCCAGTAGCGGTGAGCGAGCAAACCCTGAGAGAAGGCCTCCAAAAGGTCCTGCATGGAGACTGGAGGATGGATCCTAGGCTTGTGCACCCAGATGGTGATATCGAGCTGCCGGAGCTGATGTTGATGAAGAAGCTCATCTTGCAGTAGCAGAACTACGTTGTAGTGGGAAGTGCTCTCTTGAAGAAGGCAGGAACTACGACGTTGAGCTCGCCATGGCGGTAACGAATCTAGGAACCACAAAATGGACCTCCGCGAAGGGAGGTCGCAGTGGATTCGCGCGTCACCACAAATTGCTCAAAGCCGGATAGTAGCTTCCCTCGGCGCAGAAGGCGATCTTGAGCCACATCACCAGCGGGAAAAGGAGTCGGTGTCATAGATCTGCGAAGAACACACATGCGTCAGCTCTACACTACCATGTATCGATCTCAAGGAGAGCAGGATGATGAGCTTGCTTAGCAGTTGCCGGATAGCCAAATCTTGGAGAAGCGTCACCAGCAACACGGATGGTGAAAAAAAGCAAGGCTTCTTATTGGAGAAGAAGCAAGGAATGGAACTGAAGTGACGGGGACGCGAACCAAACCATCACCATGGAGCGTAGAAGGGGGACTCGGATTCGGCACGGATCTTAGCCGGCACCTCTTCCTTGCTGCAGGATTGACGCCATCAACATGAAATCGAGTTGGAGGAGGAAGAAGACCGACGAAGAGATCGGATCTGAGATCCGAGAGTTTATTGGTTAAGAAGGAGAGATCCCCTATAGTAAAATGTATAAAGGAGGAGCTCAACCCTCCCCTCCCACCTCTCTGGCCGGCGAGGCATCGAAGATGAGGGCGGAGGAGGGGAGACCGGGCGAGTTTACTGAAGGGCGAGGGGAGAAGCTCTATAGGAGAGAAAAGCCCAACTGGGACCGTTCCAGTTTCCCTATTTCTTTGCACTGAGATGTGCTACTTTCTTGTCTGAAGCTGGCAATTAATCGTTTCCTAATCTCTTTGATCGATCGATTCATCTTTCAATTGCAATATATCCTATTTTCGTGAAAAGTTAGGTATGTAACGGCGCGAACGTGAGTAGCACAAAATTAGATCTTGAGCTGCTTAATCAACCTACATGCATGCATGACCGCTTTCTTTTACGGACCTGTATGACCTAATTGCAAAGTGTGCATATGTTAAATAAATCGTGCCTTTTCTTTTCTTTTCTTTTCTCTGCAAGAGCACGCCATGCAAGACGTGACTTATTTTCCGAAAGGAAGATCGGCAGGCCAGTACAAATCTCGTCTTTGCGGCTTCTTACATATATTAATTCACGCACGTGCGAAATAAGAGGAGAAAGGGAAGCTAATGAAACGTGTTTCGGTAGCGCAAGCATACGGGACGTGTCGATCAACGGTGAGGCGACCAAAATTAGTGTTAGTAGTCTCGAGATAAAAGATTTGGTCGCTTTTTTTGTTCGCAGATACGTGTCGACTTCTTTTATATTCTTTGATACAAACTCTTCCAAAATACCTATATCAACTCCATATATTATCATCCATTCTGCGCAAATTTTGATTTTGTGCTTGAAGTGCTATTAATTAGAGGGTGTTATCGTCCTATTTTAATTAAACATGACTTCTTTTCTACGCGTGATTAGCTCAGAGGTGACAAGTACGGATGTTGTAGCACTACTGTGCTAGGGACAAAATGGTAAAATTCAAAGGTGAGAGAGTCGGCCCGATCCATGGTTCTACTTCTTCCAAAAAAAAATGGTAAAGTAAGAAATAACTTGGTTTGTTCATTCCAAATTTCCAATGGCTTAAGCTCTGGAAACGACGCCCGCGTCGCTCTCCCGAGCGGCTCGGGCGGAAACCCTAGCCGCGCCGAACCTCCTCCATCCCCTTCCTCCCTCCTCGCCGCCACCGGAGGAAGCCGCCGGGCAAAACCCACGTAGCGGACGGTGGCGGCGGGGCCTCTCTTTCCGGGCTTGGCGGGCGGATTGGAGCCGACGAGCTCGCCCCGTCTCGGAGTCGTGGCGGCGGTTTCGTCGGGAGTTTCAGCAGCGGCGGCAGCTCATGTCGCCGTGGCGGTGCCGTCCAGCAGAGAGATCTCCTCGGCCCCCCCGCCATCGGAGGCAGGGGCAGCGGCCTCCGCCGCCCTTCGGTCCCCCTTTCCCCTCACCAGATCTACGCGCCCTGGCCAAATCCGTGCGCTCCGGCCATGGGAGATTTGCGCGCCTCGGTGCTCGGCGGCGTGCAGGCGAAGGCGTACGTCCGGTGGAGGCAGGTGTGCGGCTTGGAGGATTTTGGGCGGCCGGTGTGATGCCTTGGGGCGTGAAGCTCGGCTGCGGGGATTCGGGGGTCGGCGGGGATGCCTTGAGGCGTTGAACTCGGGCAGCTTGCGGAGGATGGCCGTTGCAGGCACAGGGCACAGGGTACAGGGTAGTGGTCTCTCAGGTCGATTCTCCGACGTGTTCTAACGACAGGCTCGGTGGTGCTAGGATCTTCGAGCGAAAGCTCTCCTCAGTCCTTGGCTGATGCCGGCAATGGTGGCGCTCGAGTGCGTCATGTTCCTTCTTGAAGGCTTTGTCGTTTGGTCCTCACCATCCGAAGTATCTCCCGGAGAAATCCGAAGAACCGGCTCGCTGGTTTGGGCGACGGTGGCGTCTCAACGTCGCTCCCCCTTGGGGGCGTCGCCTTGGAGTCTTGAAGTTGGCGGGTTCGAGGTCGGCATGTGAACCGGAGGTTGACAGGTGTTGAGGCTTCGGGTTGCACCGGCAGAGCTGACGTGCAGATGACACTGGGCGGTGCGTTTCGTCTAGGGTTTTCGATGTTGGAAAGGCGTCTCTGGTCCTCGCCTCTCTTCTTCTGGTGCAGGACCTCCCTTTCGGGCGTCGACTGCTCCGGCAAGCGCGGCCGTGACAGGCTTGTCCCAGCGCGACAGATGGATGGGCTCTTTGATTGTTGAGATGAAGTCGAAGTCGCTTGATCGTGAGCGCGCGGCGCGATGGAGCGATGAGTGATGGACAATAACATTGCAGGTAGTCTTTGAGCCCGGTTTTCATCTGTGTTTGTTTGGGTTGGCCGGTTTATCAGTGTTGCTGTCTCGTCGGTTCTAGCTGTGGACCTAGTTTAGCTAGGTAGCTTCCCGACGTCTTGTTGCAGGGGAGGCATTTGCCGGGGTTTTCGCACGGTTTTCCTTTAATAAACTGTGTTATGTACGGTTTTCGGCCCGGTTTTCCTCATAAACGGGGCCAATTCTCTTCTTCTTAATAGAAATCGCAGGAGCTCCCTGCCCCTTTCGAGGTGTTGCTTCGAAAAAAAAATTTCCAATGGCTTCGAATATACACGGAGGAACTGTTTCTTCAGGACAACATGTAGGGAATAATCTCTTCGTTTATGGTAAACGCGCAATAAACAATGTCAATTGTCACCCATTTCCGACTAGCGGTGTGTGCACGTGGCTCTAAAAAAACGCATGATGAAATTGCTGATGATGTTCTACTGTACAAGAAAGGAATTGACAGGAGTGGCACTGAGAATATGCAAATGGTCTCTCCTCTTGGTGTTGTCATCAGTACCATGGCCATTGAGCATCCCTCCATACACACCACCTCTCCCTGACGCTCCCTCCACCCTTATTGTGATCTTGGTGATAGTTTTCAGCAGTTTCATCGTTGGTTGCCGTACCACTTATTTGGTTTTCTGATTTCTGTTTCTGAAGGAAGCAGCACGAGGAACGGACCTTGAGGTCACGCTTCAGAGCCTCATCCCTGTAGCTCAGGCTCAGGTACCTCGGATGGTCGAGGAATCTGACATTCTTCAGCCAAAGCCTGAAGGCCTGTAGAGAAGCACCAGTAAAATTACATGAACTAGTTTAACATCAAATACTAAACTATATGGAAGCATCAATTGCTTAAGGCTTTTTAAAGAGATAATTCAAAGCTATGCCGAGCCAGAACAATTTAAGAGAAATTGCTAGTTTACGATCTGAAACAAGATGTCTCCTATTTTTAGTCACAACTAGAATTATCTAGATTTATAATGCTCTTAGCAACCAGCAAACTGTTGAAAAGCACAGCTGCTAAGTTGCTTGTTGATGTAGAGAAGTAGAGCCATTAAAACTGCAAGTAATTTGATCTCAAGTTTAAATCAAGTTTTAGCAAATGTAACTTCCAAATCCGGGACAAAAAAATATGAAATGCCATGTTTACTTCAACTTTTGCTACCATCGCAATGCAAAACGGCAGCTACTTCTTGAGCAATGCTTAGTATAATTTCTAGAAGAAAACTCTCCCGAACTTTTAGCAGTTCATGGGATTGATTTTGTGATTGAAGTGGATTCATCATGTCCTAAGGGGCATAAACTATCCACCTTTATAGAAACATCATGCCAACCTCTGTAGAGCTTGCGTGACTTGAGGAGTCTAATGGATTGTACACAGATGAGTGGAGATCAGAGTTCAGGATAAGACGGAATGGTCAGTGGACAATGGCACCTTAATGCAAAGCATAAGTACAAGTTGGCCAGTATGTCTTTCTCAACAATGGGGAGAGGAGGGACAAAGTACATGTTGGCCTTCAAACTGACAACACAAGCACGGTTCTTTTTCTGGTTAACAGACAAAAATTACATTTTAAGGAAAGATAGTTTAAGGAACTAAGATTGGATGGTGTAAGCAGATATTTGTTTTGCAACGTAAAGGGACATTTGGCACATGTTTTTCAACTGTGTACTGCCAAGAATTCTTATGCAAGGTGGTTGTTAAGATCCTCAGGCTCAGTCAGATCCTGTCATCTTCTGGGAGCTCCTTGTAAATATTATGGCTCAGTCAGATTCTGATATCTGTTGAGAGCTCCTTAGTAAATGCTATGGCGATTCTATGGTTAACATGAACTTGATTGTTATATTTCTGTGTTGGGCTATTTTGAATATTTGTATCCTTCTTCAGATATTTTCAGTTCTACTATGTTCCACTTCCTTTTGTCTGTGAGGGGTGTGCTAAACTGTTAATGTGACAGTTGTGAGGACTTCTGTCTCGGAGCTGTAATGTTTGCTGTGCTGTGCTGTGTTGGGTTTGTAAGAGCAATATAACAGAGCTCTATTTTTCTGGTTTCCTAATTGTAACTCTGCATGCCCCTTTTATTCTTGAGGAAATATGGATAAACCAAACCATGTTAATTTGATCCCAAAGCAAATTGTGCTGACATAATGTTTTAAACATACTTCCAATCATAGAGATCATAAAATAAATCCCAGAAGCTTTTCTCAATATTTTCAACTCAAGACTTGCTCATATATTAATCCAGTTGTCCCATCAAAACAAATAATCATGAAAGAAAGAAGAGTAGCCAGGAACAGCAAGTCGATCTCATTTGCGCCATCTAACACACTTTTGTCAGTTATTAGATAACGTTATATATGAGAATGCAACCATAAACCTAAGGATGGTATCAGAAAAGGAACAACATATAGAGGAAAGTTACCTCCCAGTATATCCCTGCAGCAACCTTATGAGGCATCAGCCAGAAGAATGTTGCTAGCTTAACCAAGTTACTCGTCTCCCCTACTAACTTGGCATGCAAAGCTGCAGTAAAATAGTTCCCAAGTGTTGGATGCTGAACTGAAATAGCCACATAGAGACTATCCCCTGGCGCGCCAGCACGAATACTCCAATTGCCGAGCATATCCTAGAACTCATGCCAACAAAAAGAAAGGCGCTTAGGAAAGATGTAATGGTAGTGAATATAGAGATCTCAAATTACCAGAAACTAGACAATGTAGACAACTAGTATCAGAAACATACATTAAATGTCTAATTGGCCATAATAAAAGGATTCTGTAACTCCATATGCAACTGGATTGAGGAAAAAAAAAGGTTCCATTCGAGGAAAACTGAGCAAAGGAAGTAATTTTCCTACTCCAATTAGATCAAATTTGCCTACATTTTTTAACGATTCATCATGCCAATTGTCCAAATGGACACGACCATATTCTATTAGATTACATATTGATGCTTGACTGAGATCATACCATGAAGGGGCTGACATGCAAAGGCTTCGCAACGAGATCAGAACCTGGCTGGAAGGTAAACATCACCCTCTCCCCCCAGGGAGTATTTGTGACCTGAAACCAGTAACAAAAAATTACAACAGTCAACAATGTAATGAACTAACTGAAAACCCAATCAAGATGAATCAATACAAGAGAGGCCTCACCTCAGCAATGCACATCTTGAGGTCTCCATCTTGTTCTTGCGTTGCCACGTCATAGCAGTTGTAGATTGCTGAGCGGGTTCTGCTCGTACCCCACGCTCTTGGGTATCGTCAGGAGATGCCTTCATCAACGAAAGAACAACTCACTCAACTCAGTGCACATGAAACAATCTTACAAAAAGAATGTTTTTACAAGAATCTGTTCTGCTTACGCTTTTGTGCAAAAAAATGAATTTTCTAAAACATAAAGAAAGACTTCGATGTTACAGTACAAAAATTCGCAATTTTTTACAAAGAAGTTGTGAAATTTCTATTGTGAAACAGTGCCAGAGAGTTGCGACTTACACGGGGCCGGAGGTGGAGGCGACGCGGCGGGCATCAGCGGCGGAGAGGCGGCCGGGGAGGGGGAGGAGGTCGAGGTCGACGAGGGCGTAGCGCACGGGGTACTCGAAGGCGTGCGCCGCCGGCAGCCGGCGCGAGTGCCGGACGTGGCCCTCGTAGAGCCGTGCGGGTGCAGCGGCGGAACCGCCGCTGGTGGGGACGGAGCAGCGAGGGAAGGGGAGGAGGAGGCGGAGAAGGAGGAGCAGGGAGTGGATGGTGGAGGTGAGGAGGGTGGTGGTCAGGGAGGTCAGCAAGTAGAGCGCCTCCATTGGCGCTGCTTCGATTTCTGGATTAGTATTCTACTTATAGGGTTTCAGAAAAAAAGATCTTTAAATGTTATTATTTGTCATGTTTATATAAAGGATTGAAGTATTTTTTACCCAACGTTATTATTCACTATATTTATAATCAGTGGCTGGTTGCTGGTTGTCTACATTATTGATACAACATTTGCAGATGCATCTGATGCTAGTAGTCTACAACTACTAAGATCTCAGGGCTCAACTGGAACCCATGAATTTCACTTAAGATGTTTAGACAAATGAGGCATGCAAATTAGCAAATTGTAAAAACTTTTCAATGTCTTTACCAAGGTTTGATATGTAGTTACACGTTTTACTTGACTTGGTGATGGCCACAAAAGGCTATTTGGATTAGATTCTTGTGCTGTTCTGAAATGAGCATTTATGGTCTGCAGTGCCTCCACATCAGTGGAATAGTAGCTGGCTTCAAGAATACTGGATGAGTGGCTAAGAATCTTGCTTCCATTTTTTTTTCTAAATGGTCTGATATTGATCTTTCTCTTCTTTTGTATTTCTGAAATCATTGATCTTTTTGTCAGGAAAAAACCCAGTAAAACGCTAAACAGATGGACAAAAAATGCAACACTCAAGAGCAGCATATATACTCCAACACCAATTACAGCTCTGAATTTTGATAACAAAAGAGCTATTTTACAGAACTTCATCTGTTACTACTTGTAAGAAAAAGACAGGTATGCTATGTCCTGCAAACAATTCATGGATCCTTTCATCTGCGACACAGGAAGGCCGAATACAAATTTATCTGATCAGGTAACAGGTTCTTCATAATATGCTGCAAAAATCGAGCAGAGTGCACTCAGCAACAAGTCAGATCAGTGTAAAGAGCAAATTGCAACAGTTTTGTTCGGTGCTGATAAACATCTACTACTTACAACTATGTCTCAGTTTATTTCTTTACTGATACAACATTTGCAGATTATAACAGCATAGGAGAGAGTCTATATACAGAATACAGTTCAAAAGGGCAGTTTAAATACTTGACCAAATCAAATGCAGCGCAAGGCTGATCAGTTGTGGTCGCTTTGCGGCTTATTGGGGCTTTCAGAGGCAGTTACGCATGCAAAATCTGACTGCTTGAAGGTGTCAGATCGCTGAATTCCCTAGGAACATCGACATCTTGCCAATGAATTAAGTAGCTCGAGCTCCCACTATCAGAACTGCTGCCAGGTTGCTTCTTGACGTGGCCGATCGCTACATGGAGACCTCGGCCAACAACAACTATCTTACTGTCCAGGCAACTGACAGATAAAGGTTTCATAATTCGCTCAGGCATTGGAGGGCCATTGACAGAATCCCACGAGTCCGTCTCTGGATCATATATCTTAACCTTCATCCTCTCGTATTCTGAAATGACGAACAAATGTTCATCGATGACCACGCTTAATCCCGTCCACCCTTCACGCATTCCAACTGGCATTGCCTCCCAGCGGTCAATCTTTGGATCATACACCTGCCCTCTTGGCGAGGAGAAGAAAGGCCATGCGCAGCCTTCAGTGACATAGAGCCTACCACTGATGACAGCAGAATCCGATGAAGCCATGTTCATGCCCATACTAGCAACTGGTTGCCAAACACCCTTAACCGGATCAAGAACCTCTGCTGAATTTAGCTCAAACTGGTTCGTGCTATAACCTCCAGCAACATAAACCCTTCCATCGATCACACCACCAGCAAAGAAAGACCGCGCCGAAAGCATCCGAGTCATCACGGTCCAGCGGTTTTTGTAAACATCATACTTGAGGACCAAGTGCAATGGGCAATCCATGTCGGAGACCAGCCCACCGCAGACGAGAAGGGTGCCGTCACTGGGGATAGCAACGCAGCCAAACCCACGGGGGCAAGCCCGGTCCCGGCACGGCATGGTGGGAATTGTGTGCCAGGTTAAGTAGTTCAGGTCCAGCACCTTCCACTGTATCTTACCAGTGCAACGGTGGAACGCCAGGGTGAACAGCCACGGCGACCGGAAGCCCATCACCTTTCTTTGTGTGAAGAACCGCGCTTTGTCAGCCAGGAGGTGGTGCCACCGGCGACACACGAGCCTGCAGGCTTCATGGTCCTCCACAGGTAGCCGGAGGAGGCAATTGAACGCGGCGTCATCCGGGAGGCCAGGGATGAGGGGTGTTTCACATGAGGATTGCTCCAAATCCGAGGACGGTGTCGACGATGGCAATGCGGAGGTTGCGGCAAGCCGGAACTTGGGTGTCAGTTTCATCTGTGAATCACCGAGCTTGTGGACTGGAGACTGGTGAGATGAGACTCGGACACGCCGCATACTAGTCCCAGATTGCCAAATTGAGGAGGACACCAACAGCAATGCCCTGAACAACAGCCAGCAAATGAATACCGCACCAATCCAAGTCTTCTCACAGAACACTCTCCAATCAAGGACCTCACAATCTTGGTTCTATTTTGGTGAGGAGAATGGTAGCATCAACTAAACACCAATTCTTGGTTGCGCAAGGGAAAATCCCCAATTTCATGGCCTGACTCTGCCCAACTTTACGCCCATGACATTCCTGATAGAAATAACAAGAAATTAATCACTAGAGAACAAGAATGGAGTTGGAAGGATGCTGTAATTGCCCCCCAAAAAGCTAAACAAAATAGAAATTGCCCTTGGAAGGTTGCAAACTAACCAAACCCTAGTTCCTTAAACCTCGCCTTATCATACCGAATTCGCACTCAATCTCAGCTAAAGAGACATAGCCGACTCCTCCCAAGAACCCATTTCCCAAAGATTGTACGAAAGTAAGCGGTGCGAACATCACTAGATTCCAGTTCTTGGCAGAAGAAACAAAAGAAAAGGAAACTAACCTGAATTGCTGACAGAACCGAGGCCTCCTTGGGGTCTCTACAGGGAGCCTTCTCCTGCCACTTTTTCCTGCCTGATGATGTGCTCTGATTCAAGAAAGGGAGGTCTGCAAGAGAGGAAAAGATCTCCCTGCCATTTTCTCCAGCTGATGATGTTCTTTTAACCACCGAACAACCACAGAAGCCCTCCTCGTCCTCCGCAATTTCAACACCTTTGGTTGGTGACCGGGCCCCACCATCCGTTGGACCTACCTACTCTCCTCTTCTTTTTCTTTTTCTTTTTCTTTTTCTCTAGATTTTGGTTGAGAAAAAAAAATTAGAATACTCAAGCCATATCAGTATAAACATAGAAATTTTGGTAGAAATTTTTTCTATGAAGCTGGTATGATTTATAGGATTAAAAATCATAGGAATGACAATTCATCTAACCCCTAACAAAAATTTTGACTTTTTTTAAGGTACAACCAAACAACCTCTAGAACTTATTTTTGTGTTTTCAATTCCTATAAAATATAATATATCTTGATATTTATTTTTTAATTCCCGTATTTTAATAATTCTGCGAAATCAAAAGGTTCTACGGTACTTTTTGTCTTTGCATACACAACTCTACAATAATGCATTATCCATCGTACAGTACTAGTAAATTCATGCATGTTTGATGAATTGATGGTCCAGTTTTTAATGTTTGTTTTACTCCAGTTGGTAGAGCCTCCAACTGATAATCCTGGTCGATACCTGTCAACCAGTAGCTATCAAATCATCAATCATCTCTTAGATGAGAGGGAGAAGATACCAAAGAAAGCAGCATTCCTTTTCTTTAGAATACATATTGTGTGGTAGACTGATGTTGCAACTCACTGTTAGCCTGTTAGGTGAAATGGGGTTGGTGAGCCAAACAAATCAATCAGACCGTTTGATTAGCGGCGCAAATTGACTTGGCCACGTGGGCAACATTAAACCGTGCCTTTTCCTAATTACAAACAATCGCGTATATGTAATACATATTTTTTACAATATATATTATAGAAAATATATATTTACATATGTAAAAGATTACTCGAAGAAAAAATAATTTATAAAAAATAATATTTTTAAACATAAAAAACAATAATTATCATGTATACAAATTGAAATTCAAAATAATTAGGAGGCAATAGTAAATAGGAGCCAATAAATATAGAAGTGATTGGGGGAGTATCTAATCTTTATCTACAATTATTGGTATGAAATTGGATTAAACATTACAGATAGCTTAGATTAAAAATATCACATCCCAACTCATACTTTTTATATTTGTATATAGATTATCTTATACAAATTATGCGGTTTTGCGCTACTAAATAAAAGACTGTGTAAGAAATAGCATTTTAGAAAACAATTATTTTAAACATAAAGAACAACAATTATCATGTGTACAAACTGAAATTTAAAAATAATTAAGAGACAATAAGTGTAATACGAGCCAATAAATATATGAGTGATTAGGTGAATGTTTAATCTTTATCTATAATCATTGGATGAAAAATTATAAAATTAGATTAAATATTACAGATGGCTCAGATTAAAAGTATCACATACTAACTGTACATTTTATATCCATATAGATTATCTTGTACAAATTATGCGTTTTTGCGCTACTAAATAAAGGTTAGAGCAGTTCCTTTTTCTAGAGATTCAGGCGAAGGCGAGACAAAGTATTTCTTTGAACGACAACTAGGCCACGCCATATCAAAATAGGGAGTTCGGATTTCATCGGATCAATCTTTAAATCATACAGGGCATAATGGAACAAACGCTACACTAAGCGCTTTGGTTCGAACAAAACAACAGATTCTTGTTCCACCGAGCATAAGAGAGAATTTCTGGATGCACTGACAATACCGGTTTGAATAGACTAATTTCAGCTCCATCTGTTCCTCATTAATGGGAGTACATAATGTTTTAGCTTCACGGTATCTTCTGGAAATTTCTAATAATACCAATCATCATTCGTATTATCTATTTAGTAGGATATGGGCTAGGATAAGGGACGAGTAATATCTACTCCACATTCGTATCCCATAGGATATCGGGAAGATATCCGATAAATTGATGAAATGGATATCGGATCAAAGATTAAATTAACATGGAAAACATTAGCGTCCTTTCAGTTATGGAAAAAAATATAAATAATAAATGTCTAAATTACTCCTGTTAATCAATGGTTGATCTGATTTAATACTGCTCCCTCTAAATAGCACTAGGATGTACCGTAAAAGATCTCTTGAGTTGACTCACTTCTAACATGAATCTTGAAAATTTGATACATAATTGCATCTACGCCCGTAGCTTGTTATAAATGATTATATATTTACATTAGAATATTTATGCATTTTGAATATATGATTGGTTGTTCTACGTTATAAGGTACCCTAGTATTTATTCCATATTCGTATCCTGTATACTTCATGCCCTTTCGGAAAAATATATAGTATATGATACATGGTAGGCAAATCTACTAGTATCTGCTTTGTTTTCACTCCCAACCAAGCTATTTGCTTCGGTGATTAGTGAAGATAATTGTATCTTCTGTCCATTAGGAATCAAACGTCAGATTTGACTCCATATCTTTTAGTAGACGTTGTATGATTGCGTAAGTGTGTTGGTACTTGTCCACACGTGAAAGTTCTATACAATATCTTTATCTTTACTTCTATAAAAGTGTCAATCGGTGACGGCGGTCCGTACATTTTCTTCTCCCTCTCTTTATTGTAGGACCATCTCAAAATTTTGGTAAAATCTATATGGTCATGTTGAACCTCAATAGATGTTCTTATCTACCGACTCTAAATTTAAAAATTTAAATTTACTCAAGGAGCTACTCTCCACAAACAACTTCCAATTCTACCTGAGTCGAAGCTCAAGCAAGAGTTGAGATGAAGCCAAAGACGTGGTATAGAGCGTAATAACAATAATTTGACATACTCAATATTTTAATTTATTTATCTGTAGTAATGTACGGGTATTTAACTAGTGTTTAAAAGACGAGAATAATAAAAAGAGGTGGTAAGGTGACGGGGGTTCGTGCTTTCCACGGGGAAGTCCAAGTCGGGGTTCAGGCCGGGCCAGCACGGCAGCGCCCGACCTATCCAAGCGTGAGCCGAAGGCTGAGTAGCAGCACTTGTCCCTGCGCTCGTATCCCGTGGAGAATAGTGGTGCGCACTGGCCCATATATACGGCCACTTCGCTAGCATCTAGCGCCATCGCGCGCCCGAGTGATAGGAAGCTGCCTGAGACGGGATGCACATGCGCGCGTGCACTTCTTGAGGACACACGGGTGCGCTGCAAATCGACGAATCTAAATGCACATATGGGCCTTGGACATGGGCTAAATCCAGCCCGTGATGATAATCGCCCGACTTGCCACAACTCTTGCTTGCCCCCGGAAGCGTGGGGTCGCAGGCTTGTAGGCTACGATCGATCTCTTGTGTGTGGGTTTGCGCCGATGAAAATTTCGCGATACGGGACTAAGTTTTGTGGCTGTTGTCATGGCCACTCCATGTTTAGGTATCCGATTCCACGCCGCACCTGCCCCGGCGTCGAAGGAGACAGGTCGCGCGAGGCATTAGGCGGGGTGCCGCCGCTGCCACATAGAGGGTCACGACATTTACAATAGTGTGAGTTAGTTTTTCTAAATCATGCTACGTGTGATTTTTATTGACATGGAGAAAAGATAGTGAAGAACTAAACAAAGATTAAAAGAAGACATATGTCCTTAAAATTAGAAAAAAGTGTCATGGTCAATCGACTGATGGGAGAAAAAATCGACCTGCTTCACGTACACCGGGCCTTCTCCAACATGTCTCTCTTCTCCCCTATTTTCTTCTTCCACTTTGCTTCTCTTCATTCTCACCAACCGGTAAAACGATCCTAGTGATTTTTCTCTTACTAATGGTCACCACATCCACCAAATGAAGCAACGAGCGAGGGAGGATTGGAGCAAGGCCGAGGTGAGCAGGAGCGATTGCACGGCTAAGGGCACCGGGTGTCATACCCATTGTCATCGCCGTGGTGATAGTTGGTTGTCGTCATGGTGGGTGCCACCGGAGGTTAGGAAGGCCGTTTGTTGCGTTATCGAGCTCGGGGAGGACAACCTAGCGCTGGCCGTCCAAATCTGGCGATGACGAGGTTCTAGCCTACTAGATTCATTGTCGACATGGTTAGGATGACAAGGCCGGTCGCTTAGATGTTGAAGAAGAAATGTGAGTGTGGTTTGGTGATTTGATGTTGGAATAGCTATTTTTTACTCGCTCCGTCCCAGAATATAAGGCATATTTTGTTTGGTTAAAACAAGGCTTTGACCAACGATTACTCTATTAATATGTGGTTTATGTGATACAAAGTTACAATCATATATAAGTACTTTTGAATACGAATCTAATGATATCAATTTTATGTCACATAAACCATATATTAATGGAGTAATCGTTGGTCAAAGTCTTGTCTTAACCAAACAAAATACGCCTTATATTCTGGGATAGAGAGAGTATATGTTGTGATAGGAGATGTATTTTGCTGCATAGTACGGGATGAGGTGTTGCAATCTTTGGCTTTTCTTGCATTCACTTTTTTATGTTACTTACGTGAATTTTTAATGTTGCATATATTGGTTTTTTTATGTTGTATATATTGTAATCTTGTCGGTGTTTAGATCCGGCAATATTGAATATGGGGCAGCGTGAGCACAGTAGATTTAGATGGGTGCACACGGGAGACAAAGTTTAGGCAGGTTCAGGCCCTCACGGAGAGGTAAAACCCTACGTCCTGTGTTTGGTGGTTGGTATTGCCTGGATCCCGAGTGCCGCAAGCCTTCGAGAGTAGATCTCAAGGTTGCTAAGGCTATGTGTATATGAGAATACGAGAACTTATGAAAGCGTACCGATCGGAGGATCCCTACCAGGCCTTATATAGGCGATCGGGGTAGGGTTACACGAGTCCGGATCGGTTTACAGATTGGTTTCCTAATTAGTTACAACAGAATCCGGGATTGTCGGGTAAGTGTTTATCCCTATCTTGTACTCCAAATCGATGAGGCACCCCCGTGTAGAAGTCAGACTCCAAGTAGTCGGCCCGGCCCACCCTATGTCCGGAGGGCCGGTATTGTCCTCCTTGACGATACCTGGGTGCTATGTCATTGTCAGTAGCCCTCGAGTCCCTCATGATTTGGCTGCAGTTTATCCTGGTTACACCCAAGCCGAGTGCCTTTGCCTTCTTCCGTTTTCCGAGTGGCATCTGCCTGGGCGCGCTTTTTGGTTACCTGTAGAAAAATTGTGATAGGTACAAGGTTTAAGGACCATAGTCCTTTACCACTACACACACAGGCGTCTACTTATTTATTTATAGGGATACATGGCTCGTTGTGATAGGTACAATGAGCCCTAGCGGTCTAAGCTATGATCTGAACTTCATCCGAGTCTTCTGCTTTTGTGGGTTCTCTCTCCTCCGGGTCTTCCTCTGAGTCGTCCTTGTCTTCAGCGTCGTTCCTTCTCTCGGAAGTTGGGGCAGGATTGGATGGTCCTTGAGCTGTGCGGGAGGTTCCTACATCCATCGTAAATCTCCGTAGATATTCTCGAGCATTGCCGCATCGTCTCTTGGGTGGTGGTTGCGGCGGGTCTTCACCGGCGATGTGGATGTCACGGAACTCCGGGGCTTCAGCGTTGGTGGTAGCGGTTCTCTGCTGTCGCCTCGTGGCTAGCTTCAACAGTCCTCGCACACGTTGTAACTCTTCGTGCACCTCCTTTAGTTCGGTGAGGGCACGGTAGGTCATAGTGTCCTGAGCCTCCACATATCGCACCAGGTTTACTACAGCTGGATCGTCTTCTTGGTCTGCCGAAATGTATATTCGGACGTTCTCCATGATAGGATGCTGTGGGAAGAATCAAGTAGCCCTGTGGTTGGCTAGCTCGATCAGCACATGACGTAAATGAGCAAGTGCCCTGTATGCCGCCCTTTGGATGGCCTGGCAAGGTACTCGGCTCCCGGGTACTGTGAAGTTGTAAGCTCGGCTGTCTCTGCTCCTGTTACAGAAGATGATGACTCTAGCCCAATATTTCGTTGAGTTCTCGGTCATCTTCTGCTTAAGGACATGGTATTCCGGAAGAGATAATCCTCCACATCGGTCAATGGCTTCTCGCAGCAGCTGTAGAAATCCTAGAGTTGTAGCCGCACAAGTCTTGCCGTACTTCTCGATCGAACCCATCTATGAGATCTTTGAAACAAGAACCAGGGTGAGTAAGGTTTATTTGAAGGTTTGGAAAACCTGAGGAGATGAGAATACCAGAGTTTTTAGCTAAAGGTTTTTACTTTTAGATTTTGGAAAATAGCTTTATATCATAGACTCTAACTAACGACCATGCTATCTAGGGTTTTCCTACAGTCAGCAGGCTCTGATACCAAGCTGTGGCATACCCGGTCTTGAGGCCCGATAAACCCCTGTGTTTACCGTGCTAGTCCCATGATCAGTGGCTAGCATACACAAGCACTTGATAGCATAGACATGTAATACATCGTTCATTACACAAATAGCCATATTTGGTCTTTATTAGTACAAACCAGGCCTATTGGCCGAATTTAAACTGCAGCGGAATAAACACGTGGTAGATAACCCATCGGTATGCCATACCACAGGCAACTGACTGGGGGTTGAAACCCTACGCTTCGAAGTCACTGTCACTATCTCCGGACAGGTACTCCTCCTCTTCGTCTGGCCACATAACAAGCCAGGTGAGTACATTGAATGTACTCGCAAGCTTCCCACCAGGGAGTTTGATACGGAAACAAAATGGATGTAGGGGTATTTCAAGAAAATGGCTCTATCCTATGTTTCATATTGTGCGAGAAAGCAAGTTTGCATGAAATACATAAATAGATATTAAAGCAGTTTTTCAAAAGAATTGCCTCGGTTTCGCGAGACAAGCATCTGTTCACATCCCGCTTCAACGGGAATCATATCTGTGCTTTCCGCTACAACGGAAAGTCTAGTAATCACCCGCTCCAACGGGGAGTCTCATGCTCATCTGCTATGACGGGGATACTAGGGTTTGCCTGCTTCAACGGGGAAATCCCTTCTTCACTCCTCCCGCCACGACGGGGAATCCTCAGGTCACCCTGCGAACACGACGGATCGCGTCCTTAAACCCACAACCCATTTTTGGTTTTGAAAACCAATCTACTTTAGTGTGGCCCAACCAAGTTCGTCCATGACCGTGGACATGGCTATTCGAATAGTTTTAACCCTCTGCAGAGGTGGTACGGCTTTACCCACACGATGTAGGTCACCCTGAGTATACTTCACGACGCATACTGGCAGAGCTAGTATAACGAGACTCTTCACCAGAATAAACCTAGCCATGAACCCGCCAGAAGGACATGTCCCGAACCTAGCTTGAGTCAGTAACATCGCTACAAGAAGGTTGATGTTCTGACTTTGTGGCGAACAAGATATCGCTCCAACGGAAACTGTTCTCTATAGAGGCTACAACCTCATCTGCACACTTCTCCCTACCTACGGGCTCACGCTAGTCTCAGACCGGGTACTAGATCAAGTCCTTCCCATAAAGGACATGTGGATGTACGGTAAGACTTGGCCAAACGGCACTTAAGCTCGGTCCTTAGGTGATTCGAGAGGGACTCCACACCCTGTCCGTAAACGGACAACGAGAACCACATCGGGCATTACCTCGCATATAACAAGCTCCCTGCTTTCCCCCTTCATTTCCGACCCAGATCAAATCCTCTCCATTTTGTTTTTAGGTTTTAACAAACCTCTTTTCGGCAAAATATCCCAACCCATGGATATACTATCTTCATACACCTTTGGACACGACGGTCCATTCTCAAACTTTCACCACATGAAATATGGGAGTATTCCTTCCTTTTTGAAAACCTAATTTTGCTACTGCAGGGCTAAGCATACATACATACTCTACCCTAGGTTTCCGATAACTTTTCTGGAATACGTAGTCCTTAGGGTGACAAGGAGTTCAGTGTCGAACTAGGGTTTGCTAAGTATCGGTCATAACTAATCTACATAAAATGACGAGTGGTAGAACATAGCATGCATGCTCTGTAAACAAAACATCATTTCACAAACTTGGGATTCAACATGATCAAGGGTGGAGAGCTTGCCTAGCAGTTCCTGGTCTTGTTCTGGATGCGGGGATGATTCTGGCTCCTCCTGACGAACGTACCTCACACCGTCAACTACACATTTCAAATAACCTCAAGAAAAATCCGAACGAGGCAAGAACCCACGAGGAATGCAGAACATATGCCATGCTTTTGATATGCAAGAATGATTTGGGAGAACAGAAGGTTGGGGTCTTTATATTTTATGCGCATGGAGGTTATCAGGATTAGGGTTTTAAGTCTCTTATATGCTTTCTTCATATTTTGAATCATGCAACATATATATATACATACATGTTTGTGTTTTCATGCTAGGTTTTAGAAGATTAAAGCTCTAACATGTTGGAATTGTAGAATGGATCACAAGTTAAAAAGGAAATTCAAAATGTGCTTGAATTCAAAAGGGATATTTGAATTACCCTCTGTACAGCAAGAAAAGTTTGAGTTTTTGAAATTTTATTTAAACCAAAAGTTGCTAAATATTTTTAGGGTCAACTTTTATTTTAGAAGTTTTTCAAAAACTGGACGTTTTGATGTTGAACCAAGGTTGGTAGGTTTTCTGAAAATGATTAAACCGAGTGGTTCACTAGCTTTGCGCTTTCTCAAGAAGGAAAGAAGCCTTCTCAGTAGGCAGGCGGAAAAGGGGCAGGCGCCACCACTTGACGTCAAAGGCGTAAGGTGGAATTCCACCTTCTCTGCATCCGACAGCGGGGCTTAGTCGGGGGCTCGGGCCCGCTGGCAGCGGCAGGGGGCTTACCCCTTCGGGAAGTGATTCCCGAGGCCAACCTACCTGGTCGGGAGCTCCTTAATAGCTCAAGACCAAACAGGGCGGCGGCGGAGCTAGGTCGGGAAGGCTACAGGCGGCGGGGCTTGGTCGGAAATTAAGCCAGAGGTTGGTGAAGCATGAAGGGAAGAGTTGGGTCACTTGCGGGTGGATTTGCTTGGGAGGTGAGCTCGGCACGGGCTAGGATAGCTAGGGCATAGAGGATGGAGCTCGGCTCGGCAAGCGGAGGAAAAGAGCTCTAGCACACGGGCTGCATCGCTAAGCTTGGGGGAAAAGAACCACGGCGCGGTGAGGGAGTTAGGGAAGCTCGTTCTTATGGGTGCAGATGCAGGAGCGGGGGTGGTGCGCCGCTGGGGTAGCCGTGCGCGGCGATGCGACAGGTCTGGGAGTCAATAGTTGGGGCCCTGAGGTGGCGGAGGGGGGCAAGCGTTACGGTGGAACGCGGCAACAAGCTCTAGCGGCCAGGGGCGAGAGATGGCACGCCATTGCCGTGGGCGAGCCGCTGGCGTGTAGGCAAAGCGCGGTTGGCACCCGCCTGGCTTGGCATGTGCGTGCACGCGAGCACATGAGCCATTCAGGGAGTGCATGGTCGTGTCTCTAGCATTGAGGTAACCCAAAGGGAATTGGAGAAGTGGGCACCGAGTTGGGCAGAGAAGAGGTAGCTAAGGGGCTTGCCAATGTCGGCATAAGGTGACTTTGGAGTTGAAGACTGTAGAGAAGACTTCGTGCTGAGGTGGGAGGGGAGAGGGGAGTGAGCTTGAGTGTAGAAGAGACTCTGGAACAACTTTGGAGCAAAAGGATGGGGTGCGAGCTTTGAATTCATGGAGAGAAGGAAATGGAGCAAGGTGTTCGACAGAGTTCCTGGCAAGGTTTTGAACTGGACATGCACATGTTTTTGCATATTTGAGTCCTTGGTACCGAGATGAGCATTGTGGGATTTTATGGAATTTTTCTGAGCTCTGATTGCATGGGTTGTAGTTCAAAGCTAAGTTTTGCTCAAAATTCAAATTTGGATGTAATCAAAGATTTTTGAACTAGACCTTCAAATATTATTTCATAGATTGGTGACAAATAGTTTCAAGAAGTTTCTGGAATTTTTCTAGAATTTTTGGGTAGAGGAATACACATGTGATATGGATTTTAGGGTTTCTGCCTGATGGATAACTTATTAAGTAATGGGGCGGCAGATTAGGTTTTAGGGTTTTGGGCAATGGCACGGTAGGTGGGAGACATGGGGGAGGATAAAATCCATACTTTGAGAGTCGGGAGCAAAGATGGGTGGGTTGCCGCTAGGGTTTGGGTTTGGAAAGTGCTCGTGCGTATATGGTGCGTGTGTTCGATTCAGGGTTTTATGCACATGCGATGATGAGAAAAATTTAGGTGCTTTTGTGGAATAACATGCGTTGGGTAGAAGATGAAATCCCAAATATGCATGGCAGTTTGATCGAAGAACATATACGCATATATGCGTCTCAGGTTTAGGTTTTCGGAAATCAGGTTACTTGAAAACAGGGTATGGCAATTGCCCTCAAAATTCGCGTCAGAACCAGAACTCAAGCTTTAGCGCTTCGGTCCTAAGTAGTTCGGTGTCCGACTAGAGGCCTGCTGAAGGTGCACCACAACTGCCCTTCACTCGGGTGTATTCGAGTGATTGCGTTCCCCTAGGGGCCAACCACCGAAACCCTTTAAAACCGTAATGCTCGGTTCCGAGTCATTCGGTAACCGACTAGTGACCCGTTAAAGGTACGTTACAATCGCTCTTTATGTGAGGTGTGCTCCAAACAGCTATTTTACCCCGAAAGGCCGACCGTTGGAAACCCCTGGTCAAACCGTGCTGAAAACGGTAACGCCAAGTCATGGAGCGGTTAATTTGCTCCACGACCCATCACGTCACGTAACGGGAGCTGGAAAACCACAGCGTGGGCGCAAAAAAACACCCGCGGAAGTCAAAAGGACACCTTGTGCGCGCGAGGAAGCCGCGGTCGTGGGAGTGAAAGAGTCGCGCCTCTCTGCTGTCCCACTTTATGAGACAGGGGAGGGGAAACCACAGATCACTTTACCCCCATTCGCATTCGCACTTAGCCTTCTTGCGCCCTGCTTGCCTCTTCGCCTTCCTCACGCTCCACCATCCTTGAGAGCGCTGTCGCAAGCCAAAAAACCCTAGATCCGATTCACCAGCACTGGATGCACTCTCCTGTCTGTGCAGCAGATCCAGTCGAAGAAGAGGAGGACGCGCTGGTGTGGGCAATCCTCGGAGAAGAAAGCTCCTCCATCAACCCAATGGCTCCTTGGACGAAGTCTACGGTGACCGAGACCCGGCTGAATGCTCTGGTGGCCGCGGGCATGCTGCCGGCAAAGGAGCTGGTGGAATGGCACGCCGCTGGCGGGGAGGAATTCCCCACCCCGAATACCAGCGAGATCATGGTCCACTCTGCCTTCTTCCACCTGGGGCTCTTGGTGCTGGTCCACTTCTTCCTCCGGGGGCTGCTCTACTACTACAGACTGGAGCTCCACAACCTCAACCCCAACGGCCTGCTTCACGTCTCCGCCTTCACCACCTTGTGTGAGTGCTTCCTCGGAATCGAGCCACACTTCGCGCTGTGGAAGCAGCTGTTAATCGTGAAGCTGCAACCGAGCAAGAGCAGTCCGGCCATGGTGGGGGGCACCGGGTTCCAGTTGAGGCCCGGGACCGTCAAGCTCTACCTGGAGCTCCCCCTCCAAACCTCCAACAAGGGATGGCACGCGGATTGATTCTACATCTTCAATCTGGCGCCATCTCTTTCGGGGTTCGGGGGTCAACCTCCCGAGGTCCAGCCGAGTTGGACTGATCTGCCGTTGGATCGGGAGTAGCTCGGGGTCATGGTACTCATGGGGGCTCTCTTCGAGGCGCTCAAGGCCGGCGTCTTCAGAATCATCGTTGTCTCCACCTTCATCCGTCGCTGAATCCAGCTGGCGAAGCTAAGGGTGCATCCGATGTTCGACTACACCGATAGCCAAGACGTGACTTAGGAGTCAGCCGACGAACTCTCAGAGGTTGAGGTGCGACGCCGGGTCGGAAAGCGGATGGCCCAGGAGACAGACCTGGGCATCTCTAGGCGGTCGCCGCCCTTCAGTCGCGCCAACTCGCCGGGCTGGGTGAGCGACCACTCTCCTTAGTTTGTTATCTGCGATTTGAGTTTTGGCCGAATCCTTATTTGGATTGCGTTTGTGCACCCCGACCTTGCAGGATCTGTTCGGGTTCAGTTCCCCTGCTCCCCTTCTAGAGAAGGAGATATGGAACCAGCCCCAGTATGCCGACATCTCCAGCAGTGGGCCACCGGCACAGGGAACGGCTGGCGCATCCTCCTCCGGAGCCGGGCCGTCAAAGGGAAAGCGCCCGCCGTGGTGGCGCCAACGCTCCTCCGCCGAGTGCACTAGCTCCGGATGAAGAGGAGGAGAAAGACGACGACGCCTCGCTCATCATGCAAAGGAGGCGGAAACCGTCCGCTGAGGTCACCCCGGGGGGACTGCCCGTCCTGACTCGGTGGCGCCGGCCACTGTCCCTGAAGGGGTTCCTCAGGTGGTTGGGGATGAAGTCCCCTCAGTCGGGGGGAGAAGAGGACAGCTGACGTTGCCTTCGGGGGGAAGAGCGGCCCCGCGGTGCAGCCGGCCCCGACGGCCGGCGCGCCAAAGCCAAAAAGGCGCGCTCCCCTCCCCCGGTCTGCCAAGTAAGTTACTAACTGAATACCTCCTTCCCGCTTTTGATTGTAGGAAGTATTAATAGCTCGGATGCTTCACAGTCCATGGAAGCCGGTGGGTCTCTCGAAAGGTAAGCCGAGTGCTTGAGGACCTGGCCAAGGCAGGAGCGGGTCGGCGCTAGAGGCCCGACCCTCATCTCCTCCAAAAGCCGTAGAGGCTCCTGCACCGCCATCTTCCTTCGGGCCGGAGGGTACGCTGCCAGCTCCGCCGCTGGAGGATGCTACACTGGTTCCATCGCCGGAGGACGCGACGCCGACTCCGCCGCCTCCGCTAACCGCTTCTGAGCCGGCCAAGTCCAGCACCGGAGCGCGGACCCCTGCCGCAACAGAGCCAGCGGGTCCGAGTCAGGCTGGAGCGCCCCCACGAGACCACCAGGGGAGCTGGTTCTGCCGTAAGAGGAGATAGAGGTGGAGCGTGTGCCGCCTCCTTTGTCGGGGCTCCAGCTAGCCCTCCAGCCGCTCCGGGTTCGGGAGACGGACCCCTCTAGACCGGGCGTCATCCTGCGGGAGATTGATGACGTCCGGGAAGCAGAGGAGTGGGAGAGGCTCCTGGACGCTACCACCGAGCTTGGCGAAAGGCTCCCAGTGCTGCTAAAGGGCATCCGAGAGAGCGCCAACCTGGTCAATGGCAGGATCAATCCGCTGGCGCAGGTATGTGACTTTGTCATTATATTTCCTTTTTTGTCTTCGCCTGGCTATTTTGGTCGAGCGGGAGCTTCCTTCCTTTCTTTAGGTTCCTCTCTGGTAGCACGAACAGTGCACCCAGAGGGTGTAGCCCCCGAGCCTCCGCTTGGTTCAAGGAACCAAGTGGAGGATCTAGATGATTTTGTAGGTTTTCACTCTAGGGGCACGATCAGTGCACCCAGAGGGTGTAGCCCCAGAGCCTCTGCTTGGTTCGGGGAGCCGTGTAGAAGGTTTTGATAACTTTTCTAGGTAGCTAATCTTTGCTGTTGTCTTTTGCAGAGCTTGACCAGGCGGTCTGTGGAGAAGACCAAATTTCTTGAAGAGCGTCTCCCCGCCTTCGAGCGATTCGGCCAACAAAAGGCCGAGTTGGACAATTTGAAGGGGAGCCTCCACTCGGCGCAGGAGCAAGTGTGCACGCGAGAAGCCGAAGTGGAGTCTCTGAAGAAAGGCGCCTCCTAGGAAGCTGCCCGGGCTCAAGGTAACGACCCCATGCTTCTTTAGGTTGCCGTGTCTTTGTTGCTACTGATTTTCTGATGTCCTCTGTAGCCGCTGAGGACGAGTCCGTTAGGCTCAGGGAGGAACTTGAAGCGGTGAAGGCTCTCCTGGGGCAGCTGGCCCTTGTTGAGGAGAAGGCCTCCAAGCTTGAGGAGGAACTCGGCGCGAAAAAGGTGCGCGTCGGGGAGCTCGAGAAGGAAGCGGCCGTCCTTGACGGCAGCATGAGGCGGGCCCTGGAGACCGCCGAAGCGGCGACCAAGAGGGCCGCAGATTCTGCCGCTGGTACATGTCTGCCTCGGGTTTAGCTAGTAGGGGCCTTCCGGATGTCTTGCTAATACCTCTATCTTAACTCCTCAGCATTCCAAACACGCATCAGGAAGATCACCGAGAAGGTGGAGTCCTTGCTGGCGGCCGGCCGACTGACTTGCCAGGCCCTGTGGGAGGACGAGCCGGTGTCGAACCATGCGGATGTGGTCGCGGAACGCCTTCGTCAGGCACTCGATCAAGTGAAGGCGTTGACGCACGAGCACTACCGTGCTGGGGTAGAGTTCGTGCTCCTCGTGGTGAAGTCTCACTACCCAGCGGTCGACATGAAGGAAATCCAGGAGGGCTCGCCGCCGATGTCGCTGATGACGAAATCCCGGCGTTGATGGAGGAGGTCCTTCCTGCCGCGGAGACCCTAGCCAATCGGATGAATCAGTAGAAGTAAGGGCATGTAAATAACCTCGCTTGAACTGAATGTTAGAAACTCGGGAAACTCGAGTACAATTTATTTATGCCTTTTTGGTGAGTTCGTTTAAAAGCTTGTGCGTCCCATTTTCCTTAATAATTCATTCCTGTGTAAAGTGAGCTTTTTGTGTGTGTGCCCTTGTCGACCCGTCATAGCCCCCTTTGTGTAGAGAGTAGCCGTGGGCTTGTGTCCCGTGTAGCACCGTGCTGTGGCGTAGACCAGCGGTCGAAGATAGAGGGTTGACGCCAAGCTTGTTTACACAATACTAAAATAGTTTGTGGAAAAAGAGAGAGGCCCGAGTGCGTGGATGCGCACCCAGAGGGTGTAACCGCCGAGTGTCCGCTATGTGTGGCCGTGAGCGTGCATAGCGGGCCAGTCGGGAACTCCAGGAATTGTTTCAAGTGGAGCGAAAAAATATTTATTCATTTGTCTGTAGTATTGAAGTATAAAATTTTAAGCATGGAAATGATGTAGCTGTTCAATGTTCCATGCGTTGGTGATGATGTTGCCGTCACTGTCCTTCAGTCGGTAAGCCCCCGGGCGCAGTACTTCGGTGACCACGTACGGACCCTCCCATGGTGGTGAGAGTTTGTGCTTGTCTTTGTTGGACTAGACTCGGCGTAGAACCAAATCGCCAACGTTGAACGAGCGACCGCGTACGTGCCGGCTGTGATAGCGTCGTAGGCCCTGCTGGTACTTTGCCGACCGAAGGAACACGACTTCGCGTGCTTCTTCGAGCTAGTCGATAGCATCTTGTCTTGCTTCCTCCGATTCGGCCTCAGTGTAGGCGTGGATGTGCGGCGACCCGTGGTCCAGGTCAGTCAGCAGCACGGCC
>JAGXJF010003725.1:0-173935 GCA_019208055.1 Stipa capillata
GTCAGCGGTGAGCCCCTCCAACGACGGGCAAGAGTGCGCCCGTCAGTGGAGGGGGTTCAGCAAAGGGTCATTCTACAGTAGTGATCATTAGTAGGGATTTCCTCATCATCTATTGTGGCAAGGAAGGCCACTATGCTAATAGATGCCCTCTCAGGAAGGCACTAAAATAAACACAAGCTTAGACCAGGTGCGGGCTTGCAACAATGTGGTAAAGAAGGTCACTTCATTTCCTAGTGCCTGAGCGCCTTGCCTAACTGTGAGCAGTGTAACTTGCCATCTCAGCAAGGCAAGTGACCATGTTCCAGCACAATGCCCCATGGAGCATTTGATAACTACCCTGCCTCAAGACCAACAAAGAAATCTCTGAGATGCAGCCAAGGATTTGATGATTGTTGGATTTGAAACACCAAGACAATCATCAACCTAGTCCAACCTTGAGCACACTGCAACCTCAGCCAACGTGCCTATCAAGGAGGAGACTAACAAGCATAGGTTTCCTATAATGGAAAGAAAGTGAATGATAAGCCCTAATAGGTTAACTAGGGACATGGATCTTAACCCAACCTAGTTGGACGAGAAGAAAATTCTATAGCTTAACCACTCGGTGGATGCTTAATGGATAAAGTTGACTGTCACATGGGAATAGTGGCTGATGCACTTAGTAGATTCACCTACCCTAGTCGATCAAAGTCAGTACCTGTGATTCTTTAATCTATGTCCTAATATGTCTAGGGAGAATAATCAGATTATGGAATGATTATATGTCTAAGGCTTATCTTTATTATCATAAAGATGAATGGAGAATAGATTGGATTTTTGGGATGATCACATGATTGAGGTCGATCTATTTAGGGATATGAAGTTGATAGGAGGATCTGCGATGATGTGATGGTATAGTAATCTTTGGTCCATTTGGGCGGTACCAGTCATCGGATTAACCTAGACTTTGGTCAAAATAACTTAGGCATAATGTTGAATATCTAAGAATCAAATTGGAATGGAATGGAGTGATATATACCCAAATGATTTTTTGAAAAGGGTCTGATGATATCATAAAGGTTTTTGGGTTAAGAATGTGATTTCTAGCCTATTGAATGATTCTCGTTGGTTATTGGATTTTGATCGGTAAAGTGAATGATCTCAGATGAACGAAGTGTCCAACATGGAGTAATGCATAAATCTTGAACTCGGAGATTAAAGCAATTGATTTCATTGGGATAGAAATCTATGAATGATCATTGATTTTGGTGGATTAAAAGTATGATGAATTACCTCGCTGATGGGATAATGATCTCTAGGTAATTGTGAGTCCTAGAATTAACTTAAATGAGTTGGATCATATGAGAAGGAGTAATATGTGAGGCTTACGAGAATGGATCTTTAGGATGAAAAGGTTACTTGGTGGAATATCGTCGACTGAACCTTTAGTGGACGATATGATTGATCTATCCCTTAGAAATCAAGATCACTAAGAATCGGTGGATATTTTGATTCACATGGATCTAGGAGATGATCTTCTCGATGATGAAATTCTTAGGTAAAGGGAAATACCTTTATGGATTGTGAAAGTTGGATTTTACAAGGATATGACTCTTTAGGAGTTGGGAGTGGAATGTATCTAGTTGGTTGGAGTACCATGATATTGAAGAAGAATATTTCCTAAAATTTGTACAAGATCTTAGCCCTGTCTGGGCCGATTGGATTCTACCGCCCTAGATTGTATGAGGATATCACATAATGATTTTATCTGGGATAGTTGATCTGATCTAGGTGATTTGGATGCATAGCTCTATTCTGCTTGAGGATTATGTTGATGGTTAATTGGATTATGTATATAGACTTGAGAATATCAAAAGTTTTAGTAATTGGGTGGCTCAATAACTTGATTATGAGGAGTAATGATCTTTGAGATTGTAACCAAAAATGATGTATTGGAGTAGCATGTACCCCACAAAGATTTTTAAGCGGGGTAGTCCCAATTTCTTGGAAGAAGATTTGATTGATAAACCCTAGTTTAGAGTAGTAGCCCGGATCTGATCTTTGTGTATTCAAACCACTACGGAGTTCGTGACAAGAAGCAAAAAGGTCACACCAAAAGCATCACCCCATCTAATACGCTGCGGAAGCTGGAATAAGGCTTGAACTTAACCTATCTTAATTCCCCGCAATGGAAGACCATGGAACCAAATCTCAGTTCTTTCCTCTAATCTATTTGAATCTCGGGGACAAGATTCGGTTTTCTAATAATCTAATAAATAGGGTTTACGAAAACTTTGTTGCTAATATTGTTAACTTAAGTAAACCTAACTAAAATTCTTGGTTCAAACCATGTGTGCACTAAATCTAAAGAATAGTGCAGAGCAAAAACCTCTACATTGTTCCCTCCCCCTCACCGAAAAGTTAGGGCCCGTCGGCCCCTGTTTTGCCATAAGCTTAACCTCTTCCCAAACCCTAGCCGTTTCCCCTCAGTCCATGTTTTGCTATAAGCTTAATGATACGGAGGGCTCCCGATCTTCACGATTTGGACAAGGATAACTAGGAGGGCCTAGATGAAATCCCAAACCAACAACAAAACCCCAACGGGTTAGCCTTTGGAACTAGGACTCAAATCAACCCCTCCTCTCAATGAATGCCTCGAAGTGCTTGCACAACTTCCTGCACAATGCTTGTCTTCATAGATTCCATCTGCCGGGTCATGTCGTGCCTCAAATTGTCCACAGTGTCATGGAGGCTTCGTTGGAGGGCCAGATGTTGCCCTCGAGTCACATAGTCTTCATTGCCACTTGCTCCGTGAGATCCTTCCCTAGACATGGTTAGCGAAATAACAGTATATGTGGAGTATGTGGAATTTTGGAACTCTCTCACCTCACTTACCATCGAAGTCCTTGCCTCCTTGGGTTGAAGGATCGGACGGCTGTGGATGGTAAAAGTGATCCTCGAGAGGCGGTTGAAAAGTTCCTAGTTCCAGGGTACTCACTCAACAAAGCTTTTAGTGAATCTCGGAAAGGATTAGCTCAATATACTAGGCAAATGGAATGATGAGATTTTGCAAAGATTAGTAATAATCCACAATAGAAACAATACAATAAGAGTTGATCTCCAGGATATAAGCGAAGCTCAACAACTCACACACAACGATAGTGTGATTTGTGCAACCAAAGGAATGAGCTAGTACAAGATTTGTCTATCGAAGACTAAAGGCTCACGTTGCACAAATGCTAGGAAAGACGCTAGCTCGATTGCAAAATGTAGGGTTAAGGATTTGCACACTTGACTACTTTCCCTATTTGAATTCCTTTCAAGCCTGCGTGTTCCTACAAAAGGATCATTGGCATTTGCATTTTTTTATTCTTGATTCTTCTTCTCTCCTTTTTTTTAAAGCCAAGATCTCACAAAACTAACGTTGTTGTTTGCTTGGGTGAAAGATGTTCTAAATAGCACAAGCGTACAAGACCCTAGCAATCATCAATGAGCTAGTCTTAATGGGATCAAAGTTGTTGCAAAAGAAGAAGTTGGCTCACAAGGGAGAGAGCAAGATAGACGGTTATACCTCGCTTGATGCAGCCTATACTGTCCGGAGATTCCGGGGTAGATTTCCTGGACACTCCGTGTGGGCCCGGATATTCCGGGGTAGATTTCCCGGATACTCCGGGGTACGTCCTGAGAGCAGTGACTTCCTGCTGCTGTAGGCCGGAGACTCCGGGTTTGAGGACCGAATACTCCGGGCGTGCTGGGAACTCTCAGATCTGAAACAGGGGCGGCCCGAAAAACCACAAATCAGAGGGGGAAAATGAGAAATAGGCCAAGGCAACACAAAGGAAGGTTAGATCAACAAGTATAGTAAAGATCTAATGGATCAAAAACAACCAAAGCTCACCCAAAACTCCGAATTGCATCAAGATTTCAAATCGGGCTCTTTTTGTGGGGTTTTTGAAATAGGTAAGAAAAAACCAAAACAAAGCTAGCAATTGGGGGTAGAGAAAAGAGGGGATACAAATCCAAATCGTGTCAACCTAGAGCTCTGATACAAGTTGATACGGAGGGCTCCCGATCTTCACAATTTGGACAAGGATAACTAGGAGGGCCTAGATGAAATCCCAAACCAACAATAAAACCCCAACGGGTTAGCCTTTGGAACTAGGACTCAAATCAACTCCTCCTCTCAATGAATGCCTCGATTACCATCCGGGGGCACGCGCCGGTCCTTACAATCCAAGGAAGATTACAAGGTCTAAGATGGAACTCCTAATCTAGAGGGATTAACCCTAGATGAGGAGCAAAGCTCTCTTATGTCTTAACAACAGGTCTAAGACAGTGCACCCGGACATTCTGGGGTACCTTGTCCGGAATGTCCGGCCGTAGGGCTCGGACATTCCGGGGTAAATTTTTCAGAATGTCCGGACGTCTTGATCAGTGGACGTCCGGAGGGTCGGAGTTGGCACTCGGAGCAGGGGTCATCCGGAGCTTCCAGGACTGGGTTTCGGAGTGTCCGGACGAGGAGCTGGAGGAAGATGTTCTCGGCCACCCATCTGGAGTATCCAGGCTTGGGGCCGGAATGTCCGGATATCCTCCTGAGAGGAGCACATCCCTGGAGGAGGACGTCCGGAGACTCCGGGTTGGCCCGGAATGTCCGGGTGTGTTGTGGGATCTCGGTGCTTCCGGGATTGGGCCATCCGGAGTGTCCAGGCTCCCTTGTCCGGAATGTCCGGACATGTCTTCCAGGCAGCAGCTCGGGTCCTTCCTCCCCTCGGCTTCGCTCCACTTGGTTGATCCTTCATACCTGAGCAAGCATAGAGTCGAAGCATTAGGTAGCACAACATTCAAGCTCAAGTCAATTGGAGATGTATCAAGGAAAGCCTTAGCTCGAGCTCTTGTCATTGGGACACTAGGTTTTGGAGGTGGACTTGAGTGATTTGAGTGAGTTGCAAAGTCTTCACCCTTGGTGCAGGTGATGTCCACATCACTTTACCTCTTCCCAAACCCTAGCCAATAATTTATGCAAACCCTACCTACTTATCTCTATACCTAGGTCTACTTGGATGGTCACTCGAACTTGCATTCATGCCTTGAAAACATCCTTAAACCTAACCCTAAACCTTGCCACCTTTCCTCTCTCCTACAGGCCCAACATTGCCTTGTCGCCCTACAGTTAGTATGCACTAGCCTTGGAAAGACTGGTAGGAGTATAGGATATATTATATGGGTATACCATGGCTTAGACCTACAGTAGTGAAAATCAAGTTTTTGGTAAAATTACAGATCTCTTGAATATATCTTGTGAGGTGAGGGTTTCGGGGACAAAGTTGTCCGATGAGTGTTTTTGAAAATGGTTTTATGTTGAAACTCAAAAAGAAAATAAAAGGGAGATGATTTAGATTCGGGTTGGAATAAGTCGGTGCTTGGGGAGAGTTGATGTAGATGATGATGCCTCATGTGGAATGGTTATGATCCAGCCATTTTGTGGCTTCAGAACGATAATAGAATGTGGAGTCCTGCTCGGATCAATTAAGGACTGAATCTAAGTGCCGCTAGGCCAAGTTCATACCGTACGTCCACATGCCTTAATGGGAAAGGCTTGACCCATTACTGGGTCGAGTACTAGCATACGAACCCATAGGTGATAGAGTGAAAAGTCCAAGTGGATGGTTTAATCACGAGAGAGCCTTCTTGTGGTTTAACATATGAAGTTGTTCGACACAAAGATGGGTTCACTTCTGTCTATGTGTCGAGGTTAATCGAGCGTAAGCAAAAGCTGGGTATAGCTTATCTAGCAGGTTCATCATTAGGACTAAACAGAAGAAAAGTTTCATTATGATATCCTTGTCGGTATACCTCGTGAAGTGTACTTATTAGGCCTTGGCAAGATGGAAGAATCACATCTTGTGGGTAAAATCGTAAAACCTTTGCATAGTGTTAAAATCTATTCGAATAGTCACGTGCCGGTCATGCAGACAACTTGGTTAGTGATACGGTGGCCCCCGATCTTCACAGATTGGATTGGATAATTAGGAAAGCCTAAATGGAAACCCACCCCAACAACAAACCCCAATGAGAAAGCCTTTGGGAACTAGGACCAACTCAACAATCCTCGTGATTGAATGCCACGTTTACCACTCGGAGGCACGCGCTGATTCGTACAATCCACAAGGGAAAGCAAGGCCTAATGGTGGAACTCCCAAACCTAGAGGGATGAAACCCTAGATTAGGAGCAAAGCTCAACTATGTTCTAAACAACAAGTCTAAAAACCCTAATTAGTGGGGGTACGGTATTTATAGGTTTAACCCTCCTCTTAAGAGATACATGGACCTTGGCCCCTTTTCTGTGTGCAGGGAGATCCGGACTGTCTAGAGAAGATCCAGACCCTCATCCGGACTGTCCGGGTGGGGGGTCCGGGCTTTCCAGAGAAGATCCGGACCCTCATCCGGACTGTCCGGGTGGGGGGTTTTTCCAGAGAAGATCCGGAGGGTCCGGGCCTGATCCGGACAGTCTGGGCCTTCCTTCTCAGTGAACATCCAGAGGGTCTGAGGTAGCAGTCCGGATGTGGTTGAGCTTGAAGCTTGGAGTCACTCCCTCGGTCCCGCTGTCCTCCACCTTGGACAATCCTTCTCCTTCGTACCTAAGCATGCAAAAGTTCAGCGCTTTAGGTAGCATACCATTCATGTTCATGCCAAATGGAAAAGTACCAAGGAGAAGATTCACCTCATGTTGGGCTTTGGCTCGAGCTCGTGTCATTGGCCCAACAAGTGGAGGTGGGCTTGAACGTGAAGTGGTGTTGTCCATGGTGATGCCCGCATCATTCCCCCTTCTTCAAAAGGAGTCGACCTCGACTCCAACTCATTGTATTCATGGAAGGGTGAAAGATCCGAGACGTTGAAAGTGTTGCTCACTGAGTACTTGGTTGGTGGAAGGTCAATCTTGTAGGCGTTGTCGCCGATGCGTTGAAGCAATTGGAAAGGTCCATCTCCGCGTGGCATGAGCTTGGACTTGCATTCTTCAGGAAAATACTCTTTGCGGAGGTGAACCCACACAAGATCACCGGGGTCGAACACCATCCTTTTCTTGTTCTTGTTGACCTTGTTGGCGTGGCGAAGAACTTGTTGTTCAATTGTGGCTCTTGTCGTCTCATGGAGCCTCTTGATGAAAGCGGCTCGCTTGGAGGCATCCATATTGACTCGTTCGTGTAGCGGTAGTGGAAGAAGATCGAGTGGTGTAGAGGAGTTGAAGCCATACACCACTTCAAATGGGCTCATGCTTGTAGTAGAGTGTACCGCGCGGTTGTAGGCGAACTCCACATGGGGAATTCATTCTTCCCACTCTCGCAAGTTCTTCTTGATCACGGCTCGAAGGAGTGTTGTGAGAGTGCGATTGACAACCTCGGTTTGCCCATCGGTTTTTGGATGGCAAGTTGTGGAGAAGAGAAGTTTGACTCCCAACTTGGCCCATAATGTCTTTCAAAAGTAGCTTAAGAACTTGACGTCACGGTCGGAGATGATGGTCTTGGGCACACCGTGAAGCCTCACAATTTCCCTGAAAAACAAATTAGCAACATGTGAAGCATCGTCGGTCTTGTGGCAAGGAATAAAATGAGCCATTTTTGAAAGTCTGTCCACAACCACAAATATCGAATCTCGCCCCGTTTTGATCCTAGGCAATCCTAACACAAAATCCATGCTAATATCCTCCCAAGGTGCACTAGGAACGGGAAGTGGAGTGTAAAGACCATGAGGGTTGAGTTTGGACTTAGCTTTGTGGCATGTAATGCACCGTTGAATGAATCTTTCCACATCTCTTCGCATCTTCGACCAATAGTAGTGGTTAGAAAGCATCAAGTAGGTCTTGTCTCTCCCAAAGTGCCCCATCAAGCCGCCACCATGTGATTCCTGCAAAAGTAGCAAATGCACGGACGACTCGGGGATGCATAGTTTGTTAGCTCGAAAGAGAAAGCCCTCATGCACATGATATTTTCCCCAACCCTTCCCTTCGTTACAATTAGCAAAAGAAGTAGCGAATTCAGGGTCATTAGCATATAGATCTTTCAAAAATTCTAAACCCATCACTTTAACTTCGAGTTGATTCAAAAGGGTCATTTTGCGGGAAAGAGCATCCGCCACAACATTTTCTTTACTCTTTTTGTATTTGACTATATAAGGAAAAGTTTTAATGAATTCGATCCATTTTGCATGCCTACGGTTCAATTTGGCTTGGCCCTTAAGGTATTTCAAAGATTCGTGATCGGAATGAATAACAAACTCTTTTGGCCAAAGATAGTGTTGCCATACTTCAAGAACACGAACCAAGGCATACAACTCTTTACCATAAACCGGGTAATTAAGTTGAGCACCATTCAATTTCTCGCTGAAGTAAGCGACCGGTTTACCCTCTTGCATGAGCACACCCCCTATACCGATCCTACTAGCATCACATTCAACTTCAAAGGTTTAAGTGAAATCCGGTAAAGCAAGCAAGGGTGCCTCAGTTAGGCGTTTCTTTAATTCTTAAAAAGCATTTTCTTGAGATTGCCCCCACACAAAAGGAACATTCTTTCCTAGTCAATTCATTCAAAGGGGAAGCAATAGCACTAAAGTCTTTGACAAAACGGTGGTAAAAACTTGCTAGGCCATGCAAGCTACGCACTTGACTCACATTGATAGGGGTAGGCCAATTTTTAATTGCTTTGATTTTGGACTCATCTACCTCTATGCCATGAGTAGAAACAACAAAGCCTAGAAACACAAATTTTTCCATACAAAAAGTGCATTTCTCAAAATTAGCAAACAAGCGTTCATCCCTAAGCACTAGTAGAACTTGCTTAATGTGGGTAACATGATCATGTAAAGTTCTACTATATATGAGAATGTCATCGAAGTAGACTACCACAAATAAGTAGACTACCACAAATTTATCAATGAATTGGTGCAAGAGATGATTCATTAGGTGCATGAAAGTGCTAGGAGCATTGGATAAACCAAAAGGCATGACAAGCCACTCATACAAGCCAAATTTGGTTTTGAAAGCAGTTCTCCATTTATCTCCTTCATTCATTTTTATTTGGTGACAGCCACTCTTTAAATCAATTTTTGAGAAAATTGTAGCGCCACTAAGCTCATCAAGCACATCATCTAGCCTAGGAATAGGATGATGATAACGCACGGTGATATTATTGATGGCTCGACAATCAACACACATGCACCAAGATCCGTCCCTTTTGGGGACAAGAATAACAAGGACGGTGCAAAGGCTTAAGCTTTCACGAACATACCCCTTGTCAAGTAGCTCCTGTACTTGACGTTAAATTTCCTTAGTCTCCTCAGGGTTGGTGCAGTAAGGTGGCCGGTTGGGAAGTGGCGCTCCCGGAATGAGGTCGATGCGGTGCTCGATGCCTCGAATGGGTGGAAGCCCTGCCGGGATCTCATCGGGAAAGACATCCTCGAACTACTGCAAAACATGAGACATAGCTAGAGGAAGTGGGGGTGAATCATTAGTCAAAGCAACTACATCTTTGTACACAAGTACAAAGTGTAGTGTAGGTGGGTCACTCCTCACTCCTCTCATCTCGGATTTGGTGGCTAGCATCACTAAGCCTCTACTCTCTTCCCTGCTCTTTTCTCTCATTTTGGGCTTGTGGCACTCACTCACCGATTTGTGGAAATCACTCAAGGTTGTGCTCTCTCGCTCACCTCTCTCCTTTTCTTCTTGTAGCCTTGCAACTTTTGAGCATTGTCGGCGATGATTTGGCTTGGCGTCATGGGACGAAGCACATACTCCTTATGGTGCCACCGGAAGATGTATTCGTTGGTATGACCATCGTGGCGTGTCACCCGGTCGTATTGCCACGGGGGTCCCAAGAGGAGATGGCACACCATCATCGGTACCACGTCACACTCAACTGTGTCTTGATAGGCTCCAATCTTGAAGGAGACTTGCACCATGTGTTGTATCTTAACGGTGCCACTATCGCTCAGCCATTGCACATGGTAGGATGTGTATGCTTCTTGTACTTCAAGTTTAGCTTGGAACATAGGTCTTGACTTGCCAAGTTGTGACAACTTCCTCCATCGATTATGACCTTGATGGTTTTGCCGTCGATTGTGGCTTTGGTTTGGAAGTGGTTGCACTGTTGTTCAAACTCATCTTGAAGTTGGACAATGAGGATCTTCTTGGTGACGATGAGGGATGGTCCCACCTCGGTCTCACAATAGATTCGCTCTTGTCCATCTTCATATTCTCCTTCTTGCTCAAGCCTTGCTATTTCATGGATGGCATCAATCTTGCCTTCGCTTGTAGACTCATACTCGCCTTCTTCGGTGATCAACATAACACGTGCATTGGGGCACTCTCTTTGCATGTGACCATGCCCTTGACACTTGAAGCATATGATGTCACGAGTCTTGCCCGTGGAAGCCATTGAAGAATCATTGCTTTGAGCCGGTGCACCCTTTGAGGAAGAGGTGGGAGGACGGCTTGTGTTTGACCATTGGCGCACGCTTGTACTTCCACCTCCCACATGACTTTTTGTCTTGATTGATGTAGGCCTTGGAGCAAACTTTGCACTCGGAGTGGGGCGAGGAGCAATTGCCGTGGGGCACGAGGTGTAGGGAGTGGGGCGTGAGGTATATGCCGATGATTTGGAGTAGTGAGCATCCTCTTGCACCTGGAGCTCTACCTTGATAGCTTGATGCACTAACTCCACAACTGTGTTGTAGGGTTGATAGTTGGTGATGCGCTTTATTGGGTGGTTTAATCTGGCCAAGAATTGTTCCATTGTTTGCTCTTTAGTCTCTTGGACATTAGCTGGGATCAAGGCAGTCTCCATTTCCTTGAAGTATTCTTCAACTGTCCGACTGCCTTGTTTGTGATCTTGAAGTTTCTTGAAGAGATCTCGCTTGTAGTACTTGGGCACAAAACGAGCCCGCATTTCTCTCTTCATCTCTGTCTAGGACATGACAGGTGGTTCCCCATGGTTGCCTCGTTGATTTTGCACTTGTTCCCACCAAATGAGTGCATATCCATCGAACTCAAGGGAGGCCATGGCAACCTTCTTCTCTTCGGAGTAATTGTGCATCCGAAAGACCTTGTTCACTTTGAGCTCCCATGTGAGGTACTCTTCGGGATCAATGGCATCACCGGAGAACTTGGGCATTGTGAACTTGAGCTTGCCAAACTTTTCCTCCCCATCTCCTTGTTGACCCCTCTGCCGATGGTCTGTACATTCATCATGATAATTTCATCTTCGGAACCCTAGATCTCTATCTGGATGTCTTTGATGTCTTGGTTCACTTGGTTGATGAAAGGTTGAACCTCCTTTTGATGCACTTCCTTCATTCTCATCACGTCCATGGTGGCTCCTTGATCGCCCTAGATTGTGTGGCCTGTGAGTTGGAGCTCGGGCTCTTGACGAAGTGAGAGGTGCTCGGTGTCTTGCATTTTCTTGAGCTTGAGCATGCCGTGCTGCCATATCGACTTCAGTCTCATCGAGAGGCTCTTCTTCATCAATATCTGCTTCTGGAACTCGGCCTCGAAGTGCTTGAATGACTTCCTGCACAATGCTTGTCTTCATAGCTTCCATTTATCGGGTCATGTCGTGCCTCAAATTGTCCACGGTGTCGTGGAGGCTCCGTTGGAGGGCCAAGTATTGCCCTCGAGTCACGCAGTCTTCATTGCCACTAGCTCCGTGTGATCCTTCCCTAGACATGATTAGCAAAGCACAAATATATGTGGAATATGTGGAAACTAGAACTCTCTCACCTCACTCACCTCATTAGTCCTTGCCTCCTTGGATTGATGGATCGAAGGGCCATGGAGGGTAAAGGTGACTCTCAAGAGTAGGTTGAAAAAGTACCAGGTCCCAAACACTATCTCATTCAAAGCTTGTATGGATCTCGAAAAAGGATTAGCACAATGCACACACTAAGCAATCAGGTAAAGAGATATTGCAAAGATTAGTAGTAACCCATACTAGAAACAATGCAATAAGAGTTGATCTCAAAGGATATAAGCGAAGCACAAGACAACTCACACACACAAAGATATTGTGATTTGTGCAACCAAGAAATGAGCTAAAATAAGATTGTTCCTAGCGAAGACTAGAAGCTCATGTTGCACAAATACTAGGAAAGATGCTAGCTCGATTGCAAAATTTGTAGGGCAAAAGATTTGTACACTTAACTACTCTCCCTATTTGGATTTCCTTTCAGGCTTGTGTTTTCCCTACAAAAGGTTCATTGGCTTTTGCATGTTTCTTTTTTTATTTTCTCACTCTTTTTGTGATTCTTCTTCCTCTTTTTCTTTATGCCAAGATCTTATAAGACTAACGTTTTTTATTGCTTGGGAAAGATGTTCTAAGTAGCATAAGTGTACAAGACCCTGGCAATCATCAATGAACTAGTCTTAATAGGATAAAAGTTTTTGCAAAAGTAAAGATTAGCTCACAAAGAAGTTGGAAGGAAGAAGGGCCTTTTCGGAGATTTTACCCTGGCGTAGAAGATAGCCTCCAAATGGTGAAGCTGCTGCGTCCAGTTTTCGCTAGATTCGGACTGTCCGGGTTGCATCTGGAGGGTCCAGTCGCCCAGACTGTCCGGGTGAAATCCAGACTGTCCGACGGTGAACAGAGGAATAGATCTGCGACGCGAGCAGCCCGAAAACCACCAAATTGGAGGGGCAAATGATGAAATCAGTTAAAGTAACACAAAGGGAGGTTAGATCAACAAGTATAGCAAAGATCTAATGGAAAAAACCAACCAAAGCTCACTCAAAACTCCAAATTGCATCTAGATTTCAAATCGGGCTCTTTTTGTGGGGTTTTCGAAATAGGCAAGAAAAACCAAAACAAAACTAGCAATTGGGGGTAAAGAAAAGAGGGGATACAGATCCAAACCGTGGCAACCTAGAGCTCTGATACCAAGTTGCTACGGTGGCTCCCGATCTTCACGGATTGGATTGGATAACTAGGAAAGCCTAAATGGAAACCCACCCCAACAACAAACCCCAACCAAAACAACAATCCTCTTGATTGAATGCCACATTTACCACTCGGAGGCATGCGCCGATCCGTACAATCCACAAGGGAAAGCAAGGCCTAATGGTGGAACTCCCAAACCTAGAGGGATGAAACCCTAGATTAGGAGCAAAGCTCAACTATGTTCTAAACAACAAGTCTAAAAACCCTAATTAGTGGGGGTACGGTATTTATAGGTTTAACCCTCCACTTAAGGTACGGTATTTATAGGTTTAACCCTCCACTTAAGAGATACATGGGCCTTCGCCCGTTTTCTACGTGCAGGCAGATCCGGACTATTCAGAGAAGATCCGGACCCTCATCCGGACTGTCCGGGTGGGGGGTCCGGGCTTTCCAGAGAAGATCTGGAGGGTCCAGGCCTAATTCGGACAGTCCGAGCCTTCCTTCTCAGTGAACATTCGGAGGGTCCGAGGCAGCAGTCCAGACGTGGTTGAGCTTGAAGCTTGGAGTCACTCCCTTGGTCCCGCTATCCTCCACCTTGGACAATCCTTCTCCTTTGTAGCTAAGCATGCAAAAGGTCAGCACTTTAGGTAGCATACCATTCATGTTCATGCCAAATGGAAAAGTACCAAGGAGAAGATTCACCTCATGTTGGGCTTTGGCTCGAGCTCGTGTCATTGGCCCAACAAGTGGAGGTGGGCTTGAACGTGAAGTGGTGTTGTCCATGGTGATGCCCGCATCA
This sequence comes from Stipa capillata, assembly GCA_019208055.1. Taxonomy (NCBI): domain Eukaryota; kingdom Viridiplantae; phylum Streptophyta; class Magnoliopsida; order Poales; family Poaceae; genus Stipa; species Stipa capillata. Next base: position 13,699 of record JAGXJF010003725.1, read on the forward strand.
GTTAGGCTACACATTGGTTAGACTATGTTTTACGTTTTAAAATGGGGGACATTGGATTAAGGACGTGGGCATGATATGTCTACGGTGTGTGGTACAAGCTGCGGGCAAGTAGCGGGAGCTACAGAAGTATGACCTACGCTGAGCTACAAAGAAGTAGTGGATAATGATGTGGATCGATGGATGGATCTATAGATGTTTCGATTGGTGAGACGGTAGGCGGGTGCTACTCGTCATTCGAAACTTATGACGCTTTATGAGTACTATATTATTCTTTTACAAATGCTTGCAGACCCTATCCTGGTATTTCAAATGCTCCTGCACAACATGCAACATAGGTTAGAGCTATATTTCTTGACATAGCGAAGCATGAATATATCCGTTATACTCTGCCTGCGGGATGCGTGCGAGTATATTCAATGGTCTCACCTGGCTTGTTGATCTGGCCAGACGATGAAGACTTCCACTCCAAGGATGATGGAAGTATCTATGAATGCAAGGGCATAATCCCAGTTGGTTGCCTATAGGGTATGGCATACTGGTGCACCACACCATCATTTGTTTTCCAGTTGAATTGACATGTGGGCCCAGGGGTCAGCTTTGACTAGTTTTTGGCCTCTGGATCCACATGTCATACTCAGGAAAAATTATATTAAAATTTAATTGGATTACTGAGTCGATGACAGTGGGGCATCCATATCAGGTTACTATTTTCATTTACCCATTTAAAAATCAATCGAACTTTACCTAGTGGGTCCCAGGTGTCATACTCACATTTCCTTAAGTTCAAAATTAACATAAACTAACTGGGCCAGGCGCACATGTCATTGACTAATTAACTTAACAGTTAAAGATTTAACACATCAGGCCCACACGTCTGGTCACCGACAGATGAACACCACAAACCACAGTGCATGCACACTGCGGCATAGGGCCGAACTGGCATTCTAGTGTCTTATTCCGCGTGCCAGTTCTTGAGCACGGTGCGAGTGCAACCGTGTCATCGCTAGGTCCAAAGTTTGCCGGAGACGACAACCCCATGGTCACCAATGGCAGCAAAAAATAGGGCACTGCGGGGCTACCCAGACAGAGGGGAGGAGGGGAAGGAGATGCATCTAGCATGGATTCTCACCGTAATGACAACAGAGCAAAGAGCCGAGGTGAAGATGGTCGGAACCGACGTCGATGGTAATGACTGGAGGTTGTGGGAGGAGTGATTGGTGGTGCGGGAGAGGGAGAGGTGCCCCAGCCTAGATCTTCGCGACATCAACTTCAAAGTGAAGTCCTAGTCACAGTGTCTCTAATGTGTACAAAGGAGGAAAAAGATGTTAGAGAAGGAAATGGGAACCCGCGTGAAGCCAACGGAGATGCCGGTGGAGTTAAGGCTAACTAGAGGAGGCATGAGCACTCGTAGCGAAGCTCTACTGAAGTTGAAGATGACGGTGGTGCTCTCTGTCAAACCTGCTTCAATTGGGAAAAAGGGGGAAGTGATGAGCCGTGCGGGAACGAATGCCTGCTAGTGGGCCCCACGAGTTAGCATGAGCTGCGTGGGAATGAAGGTCTGTCAGTGGGCCCCACGAGTCAGCAAGATGAGGTAATGATTGAGGTAGGGGTGCTTCCATGGGGAGGAAAGGTGTTCTCGCCCCAGTGAGAAGAGAGGGTAGGCCTTACGCCTTTCCTAGTGAGTAAGGGTCTCTTTTCTTTTATTTTTCCTTTATTTTTTTCTATGATTAGGTTTTGAATGATTAGAAGACTTAAATCTTGGTTTTGAATCTGTAAAAATTCACGGAGGGCCTTTATATTATTTATGTATTACATGAATTTTCAAAGAATTTTATAAAATGTATTTGACTGTTATTTAAATTCCCTAATTTAGGTTGAGTTGTAAGTAGGTGAAATCAAGGGAATAAATGAGCCACAAATATATAAATTTTAATGAATTTTGAATATAGGAAACTTTACCAAATAATATATTACAGTTGTTGCAATTTGAAACTTGTTTAAATAACACTTTATTCAAACATTTAAATGAGCTCTAAATCAGCTGAGAATTTTTCGAGGCCTTCTAGAGACCTATGAAAGTTATCATAGATAGGTTTATATGACTTTTCATTCACATGTTTTATTTGGGTTTTTTTGGGTCAAAATTGCACATTTGTAGTTGAAGTCATTGAAAGTGCATGTAGTGCCCCTAGTGGTTTTTGATGATTAATGATAAACGATTAATGGACTAATGGTTTACTAAGTGTATACAGGTGTACAGTCCCCAAGGTAATTGGTTTAACCAGTGGATGTCGACCCCTAAAAAGTTAATGATGAAGGAAGGCTTGGACCTAGAAGATTAGTGGTGATTTTCTAGTGTTTAACTTGATCAAAAGATCAATTGAGTCCATAGGACAAGCCGCACTATTAAGAGGGGGTAAGATATCTAAGTTTTAGGAAGAATCTTCATGTGTGCTCAGTCAAACTCTCAGAAGACTTCTTTGAAAATCTCTTTTGAGACACAGACAGTGTTTCTCGGTGATACGGTTTAAAGAATCGGTATTGGCCTCTATTGCGAGGTTTGATGACTTAGTCGTCTCAAGCCTCGAAGAGCTTAAATTACAGCATGACCGGTCTTCAAGCCCGGTGCTGCCGAGAATGGCCTCTGTGTCGGAGAGTTAGGGAACCTTGCCACTTAGGGTTTGCCCTAGTTTCATATTTTGGAAACCGGTTTGTCCGTTCTTGAAGACCGGTGCTTCTGGGATATGCTCCTGTTGTTGTCTTAGACTAAGTCCCATTCGTGTTGTCTTCGGTTCTATCGGGTTCGTTTCTGGTTGTACCGAGAATCTCTTCTGGACTTAAATCTTTTTGTGAGTGCTGTGTTACCGAGTTGATTTCCAGTTTGACCGTTTTTCTTCTTATGAGAGAAGAACGTGTCATTCTTCAAATCTCGATTTAACCGTTCTTCAAAGTCAGCACTATCGGGAATTGCTTCTGGAAGTGACTCTGTGGAGTAGAATCTTCAATCCCGGTGTGACCGTGTTCCTTTTGGAACTACCAACTTTGAGTTGAGGACTTTCGCTGTGCATCTGAGTTCCTCAGAATATGACCATTGTTTTGAAACTTGGTGCTTCCGGGTTCGTGTTCGGTCGTTCCGAGGAAGAATCTTTTCCTCCAACGACTCTTTTCTGAGCTGTGCCTATTTATAGCCCCCGACCCCCTGCGGGCTCGGGAGGACACTCTGCGCAAAATACTCATTCTCTCACACTGTGTGTTCCCCTTTCCTTTTGCTCTATGAGATCTACTTTGAGAGAGGAAAGATCTGAGAGATCTGAGACTTGATTGAGCATTCAAGTAAGAGCTTCTTCAAGCCTAGTAATCTTGACTCATTACTCTTGGAGATTTCGCATCTCCTAGCCGGCTAGGCGTCGTTGAGAGCTCCAATTTGTGGATTCGCCTCCAACAAGTTTGTGAAGGTTCGGGGGTCACCTCAAGATCCACCACGAGTGATTGAGCAAGTTCTAAGTGGACTTGGCTCAAGGAGACGAAGGTGAAGTCTAAGTGACTACGGAGCTAAGAGCTCAAGCCTCTCCAAACGAAGACGTAGAGTTGTTGCCAACAACTTGAACTTCGGGATAAATCTTGAGTCTTCTCTCTAGCTCTTTACTTAAGTGTTACTCTTCATTTGAGCTAGATCTAGTTTGGTATTTGTTGATTCACCTTTAAATTGCTTCACCCTTGCATGCTAAACAACTAATTTGAGTAAAATTTGATAATCTCCTATTCACACCCCTCTAGTCGATAGACCTCGATCTTTCAATTGGTATCAAAGCAAGATCTCCTCTTTGCTACTGATTTGGTTTAACCACCAAGGGAGAAAGATATGTCGACTTCCGGGAACTATAGAAGCTCTTCGCATAGACCTATCTTCGATGGTACTAACTATGCAGGTTGGAAGCACAAGACAAGGATGCATCTTGAAGCCATTGACTTCGAAATCTGGAGAGTAATCGAACAAGGAGTTGTTGTCCTCAATGAAGCTAAGCTGATTGAAAGCGATAAGAAGAACAAGCAACTGAACGCTCAAGCTTGTGATATCCTCTTCGGTGCTCTCAATGATGATGAGTTTAGAAGAATCAGCATGCTCCGAAGTGCGAAGAAGAACTGGGACACACTTGAAGAAGTGTATGAAGGAACTGATTCAGTCAAGGACTCCAGAACCGATGTTCTTCGAAGTCAATTCAATCGGTTCAGGGGTTCAGATCAAGAGTCAGTTCAAAGCATCTATTCAAAACTCACCACCATCACAAATGAGCTTCAAGGACTTGGTGCCACAGACATCACCGACACTGTCATTGTCAAGAAGCTTCTTATGTCTCTTGATGAGAAATATGACACGCTGTGCACCCTCATCCAAGAAAGGGCTAACTTCAAGTCATTGACTCCATCTCAAGCTCTTGGAAGACTCAATGCTCATGAGATGATCATTGAAGAAAAGAAAGAATTACACTCCACAAGATCAGGCCCTCGAAAAAGCATTGCTTTGAAGGCCAAGAAGGCAGAGTCCTCATCTGATGAAGAACAAGAAGAATCCAGTGATGAAGCTGATGTCAGGGACTCTTTTGGGAAGGACTTGGCCCTTTTGGTCAGAAGATTCAACAAGTTCCAAAAGGGTGGCAGATTTAAGAAGTATGAGTTGAGGAGAAAGGGAAGCTCTTCCTCAAGAGACCCCAAGAAGAGAAGTGTGAGGAGCCCGGCCACTTCATCGCCAATTGCCCAATCCTCAAGAAAGAGAAGAAAAGAGAAAAAGGTCACAAAGGAGATAAGGATGACAAGAAAGACAAGTCATACGAGAAGGAGCATCACTCCAAGCCCAATCATTACAAGAAGAACAAGTACAAGGCTAAGGTCAATCTTCGCCATGCCAAGCTCCGAACCTTCTTCCTCGGACTCTGAAACCAGAATGGTGGGACTCGCTTGGGCTACACCGACAAAGGCAAGGTCAATCTTCGACATGCCAAGCGACAACGAGTCTCCCACATGCCTTATGGCTAAGGGGTCCAAGGTAACTTCAAAATCTCCTACCTATGATGATAGTGATGATGACCTTATGAGTGATGAGCTAGAGAACATAAAACCTAGTTATAGAAAACTAACTAAAACTCTTATGGAGCAAGAAATTATTCTTGAGGATCAAGAAAGTTTGCTTGTTGATGAGATTGAAAAAAACAAGGAATTTATTCGTGAGTTGAATAAACTCAAATCAAAACACCTTGATCTCACTAAGGCTCATGAATCACTAGTTGAAGACCATGAAAAGCTTGGTCTTGAGTTCCTTAACAAGAAGCAAGACCTTGAATCTCTAAAAGTGGTTCATGATGAACTTAGGTTTGAGAATGATTCTCTTATCGCCAAGCAAATTAGTGAGAATCAAGAAGGTTTCAATCCTCCTTTCTTAAAATGTATTGCATCATCCAATGCCATGCCACCATCTACATCATCTAGCAATGTGCATTCAGATTCTTCATCTTCAAATGCTATTATGGTCTCTTGTTCCCCTAACACTCCATCTATGGAGACCATAGCCATTATGAATGAGAATGCTAGGATGAAGACTCTCCTTGAAGTTGGTTTCTTCAAGTTCTGCAAAGGAAGTGACTCTCTAAGAGAGCTTCTTAGCAAGCAAGTGATGAACTCGAAGAAAGAAGGGTTAGGCTTCATCCCAAGCTACAACTCCGATGGAACCAAGTGGAGCCCCGAATAATATCCCAAGACCAAGTGGGTCCTTGGAAGAGGGAAGAATATCGAACTCACTCATTACAATGTTATGCTCGTAAAGATAATGCATCCATGCATGCTAACTTTGATGCCAACTATAAACTAGCTAAGACCCAAAAGGGTAAAGTGTATGCCAAATATGTTGGGTACAAGGGTAGAGATGTAGTCCCTTGCAAAACCATTTGGGTACGCAAAGACCTCATCACTAGCCTTAGATCAAATGTATTTGATACATCTAACAGTGCCCCAACCACTAACATTTATGGACCCAAGAAGATATGGGTACCTAAAAGAAACTAAATTGTTTTGTAGAGCTACGTCTCCGGAGGACGAGAATGGGTGCTTGATAGTGGATGCACTGATCACATGACCGGAGACGAAAGCATGTTCTATTGCTAATGTTATGCTTGTTAAGTCCCTTGGATTCAACCTAATGTCCATTGTTCAATTAACCAATCTTGATCTTAATGTATTATTTACTAAGATTGGTTGCCAAGTGTTCAAAGGGGTAAGAAAAGGCAATCTATATCTTGTTGACTTTTCTAAAGGTCCTTAAGTCACCACATGCTTGATTGCAAAATCCTTAAAAGGATGGCTATGGCATCGAAGACTTGGACATGTAGGAATGAGAAACCTAGACAAGTTGGTCAAAGGTAAGCATATCCTTGGAATTACTAACGTATCATTTGAAAAGGATCGTCTTTGTAGTGCATGCCAAGCCGAGAAGCAAGTGAAGTCAAAGCATCCCACCAAGACCGTCATGACAACAACAAGCCCTGTCGAGCTACTTCACATGGACTTGTTTGGTCCAAACACTTACAAGAGCTTTGGAGGTAACGCTTACGGTCTTGTCATTGTTGATGACTTTACTAGATTCACTTGGGTATATTTTCTTGAGGATAAAGCTTCATTGTTGATGACTTCACTAGATTCACTTGGGTATATTTTCTTGAGGATAAAGCTAGGACCCAAGAATGCTTCAAGAGATTTGCAACAAAAGCTCAAAATGAATTCGAACTAAGAATCAAGAAGGTGCGAAGCGACAACGGGTCGGAGTTCACAAACACCTCGATGATTTTCTTGATGAAGAAGGCATTGACCATGAATTCTCCGCCGCCTACACGCCTCAACAAAACGGTGTTTTTGAAAGGAAGAATAGAACCCTAGTCGAGATGGCGCATATAATGCTTGATGAATACAACACGCCAAGTCGATTTTGGGTGGACACTATCAACACCGCATGTCACGCCGTCAACCGTCTATATCTTCACAAGTTCATGAAGAAGACGTCATATGAGCTCCTAACCAGTAACAAACCAAACGTTGCATACTTTCGTATATTTGGATCCAAATGCTACATTCTAGATAAGCACCGCACATCTAAGTTTGCTCCAAAATCACACGAGGGTTTCTTTCTCGGTTATGGCTCGAGTTCGCACACTTACCGTGTCTTCAACAACTTCACACAAAAAGTTGAAGAAACGGTGGATGTGCAATTCGGTGAAACTAATGGCTCCCAAGTTGAGCAATTGCCAAGTGTTATAGGTGAACTTATCCCCATCGAAGCATTGAAGAACATGGCTATTGGGGAAGTGAAGCCCATTGAAGTCAAGGAAAGCGCTTCATCTCTAGAAGTCACACCATCCTCCTCAAGTCAAGAACCTCAAGCAGGAAGTGATGACATTGAAGTAAATGCCGAAGATGAAGCTCAAATAAGACTTCAAGCTCAAAGTGGTCCACATCAGCCAAGACTTGCAAAACAAATTCAAGATAGTCATCCCATCGATAAGATCAAGAGTGACATATCCAAAGGTCCACAAACTTGCTCACGTGCTAGACTTTCAAATTTTTGTGAGCACTACTCGTTTGTTTCCTCTTTGGAACCATCTAGGATCGACGAAGCTATGGATGATGAAGACTGGGTGATTGCGATGCAAGAAGAGTTGAACAACTTCGAACGCAACAAAGTGTGGACATTGGTTGATAGACCGAACCCCAAAGAGCACAACGTCATAGGAACAAAATGGGTGTATCGGAACAAGCAAGATGAAGATGGCCAAGTGGTGCACAACAAAGCTTGTCTCGTCGCCCAAGGCTATACGCAAGTGGAAGGTTTGGATTTCGGTGAGACATATGCACCCGTAGCAAGGCTAGAAGCCTGATGTAGTTAATCACGTTGCAGGGAAAGTGCTGTCAGTAGGAAAGAAGAGAAGGAATTAGAGTAGAATTAGGACTCCTAGTCCTAGTTAGTTTTTATGAGGTGTTTTTTCACCTATATAAGGAGGTAGAAGGTAGCATATTGTAAACAACAGAAACAACGAGAAGAAATACAAGAAAGGAAGAAAGGAGGCACGATATGAGCCTCTAGCTCTAAATTGTTTTCTCACGTACACGTTCTCTCGATCGTGATTTAGGCTTAAGAAACCAACATTTGGTATCAGAGCTAATCGATCATAAGAGATGGCCGGCAACAACGACAACGATACTGACTCCTCCGGCAAGAAGAAAAGCTCCAGCGGTGACAACTCCGGCAGCAAGAAGTTATCATCATCAAAGGCTATACCGATCCAATACCCGATGTTGAGCGAATCAAACTACGGCATATGGGCCATGAAGATGAAGTTGATTCTCCGCTCTTTGGGTGTTTGGTTCGGTAATAGAAGGCAATAAAGAAAATGTCGACGCGGAGAAGGATCAAGACGCCATGGTCACCATCGCTCAGGCTATCCCAGACTCGGTTCTGATGTCACTAGCCGAATATGAGACGGCGAAGGAGGCTTGGGAAGCTCTCTGGGAGATGGATGTCGGTGAAGACAACGTAAGACAGGCAAGAGCTCGTGGGTTGAAGCGCCAGCTCAACAAGATGGAGATGGAGGACTCCGAGTCAATCAGCGAGTACTCCAAGAAGCTCACAAACCTTGTGGGCGAGCTCCGGTTGTTTGGTGGCAAGATCAGTGAAATGGAGATCATTCAAAAATTGTTCGGGTCGGTCACGTCGAAGTTTACCGACATCATCAGCACGATTGAACAATTTCGAGATGTCTCAAAGATGATGGTGTCCGAAGCTATCGGGAGGCTAAGAACCTTCGAAGAGAATAGCAAGACACGTTGCAAGCCAAAGGAAGAAGGCGAGAAGCTGATGTTCACCAAGGCCGAACTGGATGCACACGTCGCCAAGGCAAGAAGAGAACGTGGGGGAAGCTCCAAGAGAGGTGGCCGCAACGACAGAGGCCGCGGTTGTGGCCGCTCCCAAGGTGGACGACGAGGTCATGGACGCGGCAACGATGAGAAGTTTCCCGTGACTACGACAAATCCAAGGTTAAGTGTTTCAATTGCAACGAATACGGTCACTTCGCCAAAGATTGCAAGAAGCCGAACAGGAGAGAAAGAGCAAACTTGACGAAAAGTACGACAATGAGCCCACGCTTCTCCTCGCTGAAGTCTACGAGTTTGTCGAAGGCATCGACACGACAACTAGTCAGGCTGCCGCAATAACCACAGTACATGAGATGACGAGGGAACCTTCTCAAGAGGTGTTTCTACACGAAGATAAGGTGATACCGAAGCTTAGAGGTTCACAAAATAAGGCTTGGTATCTGGATATCGGTGCAAGCAACCACATGACTGGTTGAATGGAGAAGTTTGCCGAACTCGATACGACCATAATGGGATCCGTCAAGTTCGGAGATGGTTCGGTTGTGGGGATAAAAGGAAGGGGCTCTGTCCTACTCGAATGTCTCACGGGAGAACATCGCATACTCACCAACGTCTACTTTATCCCGAGACTAAGAAGCAATATCATTAGTCTCTGTCAGCTCGACGAAAAGGGGTGCAAGATTGCGATCGAAGAAGGCGTGATGACAATCTTGGACAGAACCTGCAAGGCATTGGCCAAGGTGAAAAGGTCAAGAAACTGACTCTATATTTTGAATATAGAGCCGGCCCTCCCAGAGTGTCTCCTAGTACGATGCAATGAAGATGCATGGAGATGGCATGCAAGGTATGGGCATGTGAACTTCCATGCCCTGAAGGACTTAGCTCAGAAGAAGATGATGAATGGCATGCCATTAATCGATCATGTGGAGCGCATCTGTTACGGTTGTTTGGTTGGCAAGCAACACCGAAAACCTTTCCCGTCAGAAGCAAAGTACCGAGCGGAATCCCCTCTTGAGTTGTGGCACGGTGACTTGTGTGGACCAATCACCCCTGCCACGCATGGCAGAAATCGTTACTTCCTGCTACTAGTCGATGACTACTCTCGGTACATGTGGCTTGCCCTGATCAAAAGCAAAGATGAAGCATTTGAGGCTTCATGAAGATCAAGGCTGCAGCTGAGATGGAAAAGGAACTAAGACTAAAGGCATTGCACACAGACCATGGGGGCGAGTTCACCTCAAATGAGTTCACAGATTATTGCGAGCATTTGGGAGTTAGGCGTTATCTCACGGCGCCCTACTCTCCACAACAAAATGGAGTAGTCGAGCGAAGGAACCAAATGGTGGTTGGGATGGCGAGGAGTTTGTTGAAGAGCAAAGAACTTCCTGGTGCATTCTGGGGAGAAGCGGTGTCTACCACCATATACCTCCTCAGCAGAGCACCAACAAAAAGCATAATTGGCAAGACTCCCTATGAAGCCTACTATGGCTGCAAGCCTAGTGTGGGTCACCTTCGCATCTTCGGGTGCATTGCACACGTGAAGATTGTGACACCACATCTCTCCAAGCTTGCTGATCGCAGCAAGAAAATGGTTCACATCGGCTATGACACAAAGACAAAGGGCTACTGGATGTACGATCCAACGACAAGGTGAGTTGTGGTGACTCAGGATGTTGTCTTTGATGAAGAAAAGGCTTGGGACTAGAGTGATAGTCCCACAGTGAACGAACAGCAGCAAAGTGACACCTTTACGGTGCTTCACATTCCTGTGGAAGACACCAGCTGGGATGAGACGGATGCACTAGTCGGGCAGCCCGACAACGCTGTCGAATAGGGGATGGAGTCCTCAGTTCCAACAAGGTCTACACAAGTGGTCCCCCACGAGTACGAGGCAGCAACCCCAAGTCCAACACAATCACCAGGATCACCTATTCATATAGGGCCACGTGGCATATGAAACCTCAACGAGGTCTATGACGCCACCTCTCCGATTGACATAGAGTACTCGGGACTATGTCTACTCGGAACGGAAGAACCGGCAAGCTTTCGAGAAGCTTATACTGATCCACGGTGGAAACAAGCGATGGAAGATGAACTCAATTCCATCAAGAAGAACAAAATGTGGACACTTACCACATTACCACCAACTCACAAACCCATTGGTTTGAAGTGGGTGCTCAAGTTAAAGAAGGACACCGACGGGACGATCATCAAGCACAAGGCGCGGTTGGTGGCAAAAGGATACGTGCAACGACAAGAAATTGATTTTGAGGAGGTGTTTGCTCCAGTGGCTCGTCTTGAGACCGTGAGACTATTGATTGCTTTGGCTGCACAGGGAGGATGGGAAGTGCACCACATAGATGTGAAGACAGCGTTCCTCAATGGTGATTTAGTAGAAGAAGTCTACGTATCACAACCTCCTGACTATGAGAAGAAAAGCGAGGAAGGAAAGGTCTTACGACTTCACAAAGCACTCTATGGTCTACGACAAGCTCCTAGGGCTTGGTACGCGAAGCTTGATCGATCTCTTGTCATGCTAGGTTTTGATGCCCACTTGAACATGCAGTGTACAAAAGAAGCTACCAGGGAGTTGATTTGCTTGTCGGCATGTACGTCGATGACCTAATCATCACCGACGGAAGCATCAAAGAAATCACCACGTTCAAGAACCAAATGAAAGAGTTGTTTAGCATGAGCGACTTAGGTCTGCTCAGCTACTACCTCGGCATAGAAGTAACACAAGAACCAGGCCACATCACCTTGTGTCAATCAGCCTACGCTGAAAGAATTTTGGAGAAGTGTGGGATGAAGGATTGCAACCCCATGCAGATTCCAATGGATCCGCGAGTCAAATTAAGAAAGAAAAGCACCAATCCTCCAGTGGATTCCACGCTATATCGTAGCATCATTGGCAGCTTGAGGTATTTACTCCACACCCGACCAGACTTAGCCTTCTCGGTCGGGATAGTGAGTAGATATATGGAAGAACCGACTACAGAACATATGGCGGCTGTCAAGCAAATACTGCGCTATATCAAAGGCACGTTGGATTTTGCGTGCATCTATGAGAAGGGATCCAACAAAGGGTTACACGGCTACTCGGATAGCGACATGGCAGGTGATGTGGACGATAGGAAAAGCACCTCGGGCATGGTGTTCTACCTCGGCAACAACTTGATCAGTTGGTGCTCACAGAAGCAAAGAATGGTGGCTCTCTCATTGTGTGAAGCCGAATACATTGCAGCAAGTATTGCGGCATGCCATGCAGTTTGGCTAGGAAAGCTCTTAGCCGACTTAATGAAGAAGAAGGTCAAGAAGGTGACGCTAAAAATTGACAATCAATCCGCAATATCCTTGTGCAAGAATCCAGTTTATCATGAGAGGAGCAAACACATTGATACTCGTTTCCATTACATAAGAGAGTGTGTGGAGGCGGGTATGATCGACGTCCAACATGTACGAACGGAAAACCAGCTCGTAGACATTCTCACCAAGTCTCTAGCCAAGCCAAAGTTCATGGAGATGCGTGAGAGATCGGAGTACGAGCTGTGAAGAGAAGGAAGCAATGTGCTTAAGGAGGTGAATGATGTAGTTAATCACGTTGCAGGGAAAGTGCTGTCCGAGTCATGTTAGGAAAAGAAATAGGAGTAGGAAAGAAGAGAAGGAATTAGAGTAGAATTAGGACTCCTAGTCCTAGTTAGTTTTTATGAGGTGTTTTTTCACCTATATAAGGAGGTAGAAGGTAGCATATTGTAAACAACAGAAACAACGAGAAGAAATACAAGAAAGGAAGAAAGGAGGCACAATATGATGAGCCTCTAGCTCTAAATTGTTTTCTCGTGTACACGTTCTCTCGATCATGATTTAGGCTTAAGAAACCAACAAAGCCATTCGAATCTTGCTAGCATATGCAAACCATCATAATATCTTGTTACATCAAATGGATGTTAAAAGTGTATTTCTAAATGGTGAAATTGAAGAGTTAGTATATGTTGAACAACCACCCAGTTTTGAAGACCCAAAATTTCCAAACAGCGTATATAAACTTCATAAGGCACTATACGGACTCAAACAAGCTCCTAGATCATGGTATGAGTGTCTTAAGAAGTTTCTACTCGCTAAAGGCTTTAAAACCGGCAAAATTGATTGTACTCTTTTTACCAAAGTCATGGATGGTGAACTCTTTGTATGTCAAATATATGTGGACGATATTATCTTTGGATCAACTAACCATGATTTCAGCAAAGAGTTTGTAAAAATGATAGCCGAAAAATTTGAGATGTCCATGATGGGAGAGTTGAAGTTCTTCCTAGGTCTTCAAGTGAAGCAACTCAGAAATGGAATCTTCATCTCTCAAGAGAAGTACATAAGGGACATGCTCAAGAAGTTCGACATGGAAAAAGAAAAAGTATACGTACACCAATGCAAATGAACGGCCACCTCGACTTAAATGAAGACGGTAAACCCGTTGATCAAAAGGTATACCGTTCTATGATTGGTTCATTACTTTATCTTTGTGCATCTAGGCCTGACATCATATTAAGTGTTTGCATGTGTGCACGGTTTCAAGCAGCTCCTAAGGAGTGTCACCTCACGGCCGTAAAGAGAATTCTTCGATATCTTGTCTTTACTCCCAACTTAGAGCTGTGGTATCCCAAAGGGGCTAGTTTAAATCTTGTTGGATATTCGGACTCGGATTATGCAAGAAAGAAGGTTGATAGGAAGTTCACCTCCGGAACATTGCCAATTCCTTGGTAGATCATTAGTTAGTTGGTCTTCCAAAAAGCAAAACTCCGTTTCCCTATCCACCGCCGAAGCCGAATACATATCCACAGGTTCTTGTTACACTCAACTATTGTGGATGAGGCAAACTTTGAAGGATTATGAGATTGTGATAAAAGAAGTGCCTCTTTTGTGTGATAATGGAAGCGCAATCAAGATAGCCAATAACCCCGTACAACATTCCCGCACAAAACACATAGACATCCATCACCACTTTATTAGGGATCATGTTGTAAAGGGTGATATTGTGATTAGCCACATGAGGATGGATAAACAATTAGCGGACATCTTCACAAAACTCTTAGATGAGCATAGGTTTTGCAAGTTGCGGAGTGAGCTAAATATCTTAGATTCTCGAAACGTGACTTGAAACCATGCTTACATGTTCATATTGTAACTTGATGTTGATGCTTCAGATGTGAACACATTAAGGGTAAGTATAGTTCTCTCAATGAACATATACATCCAAGTATGTGATAATAGAAACACTTGTGCATCTTGATGAATATGATTCATAGAACCCTCTTCACTAAATTGATATGTGGTTCTAAATCAACACATTCATACATGCTGGCTTCAAACCACCACGTTTGATATGGATCTTATATCTCCTTGCTTCTAGTCGTGATTATCATCTAACTTATAGCTTATTTTCTTTAGCTATTATTTCTCTAAGTGGATGAAAATAGATCCTTATCTCAGATCCATCTAAACTTACATAATTCTTCATGCTTATCTTCACAAGTGTACTATTGAAACCATTTTTAGCATCACCGATTTTCTTCTGGTGCTTCCGAGATGAAACCTTTGAGTTAGTTTCCTCTTTTAACAATTCTTCAGTCACTCCGGTTCAATCCCGGCACATCCGAGAATCATCTCTGTTGTGACTCAGCTATCTGTGAAGACTTTGAGTCATCCTCCAATACTCAATTTTGGCGCTACCGAGTTTTTCTTCAGCATCACCGAGTTTGAGGACTCTCAACGGCAGATCCAGTTTCGACTCGAACCGCATCTCCGGTTTTTCTGGGAACCATTGCCTATGAAAGGACCAAGTTCCCCTCCACATCACTTTAACTTCCACAAAACCCTAAAGTCTCAGCGCCGCTGCTGCTCTTCGTCCAACTCACCGGAAACGCTCGAGGCTCACTGTCTCGCCGCCACCGACGCAAGGACCTTCCGCCGCCACCGGACTTCTTCACGTCCACCGCCGCCGAGTTAGGGCACGGCTGTGGAATCCGCGATCTTCTCCTCAAACCCTTCGGTCACGTGAATTCAATCCCAGGGTACATTTTAGATCTTCTCTAACTATTAAATCAAAAAAATTCTTAGATTTTAGGCGCCTTATTTAGATTCCTTCTTTCTGCGCCTATCGAATTGAGTGGTTCATGCTTCAACAAATCTCGGCATTACCGACTTCAAACCGGTAGTTCCGCGTTTGCGCTCTGCAATACTGAAGCACAAGCCCGGCACTTCCGGAAGTGAAACCAGTCATTCCGACTTTGAAGAAACCACTAATTCATCAGCTAAAAACTCTTTTTCTTAAAAAAAATTGTACCTACTGAGTACATTTGTAATCGTATCTTTTCTCTTCATATCTCATATGCTTCACAGGGAGTAACTATGAGTTCAAGTCAAAGTGACTCAAATGCTAAACGAAACTATGACGTGCAAATCAGTGACAGTGACCCTGATAGAGCTTCAAGCAACTCAAAAGGAGATTCTTCTCCTATTCCCAAAAGGTCAAAGACCTCTGCCAGCTCATCCACACCTTCAGGTAGAAGAATATTGTAAAACATGACTTATGAGGTTCCTGAAGAACTGAATATGAGTACTCCTCCGCATGAATCTGCTATGGAGAGAAAGCATAGACATCAGAGGACAAGAAGATATTGGAAAAAACAAGAAAATGTAGGACAATATGTAACTGAGTATTGGCGCAAGATCTTTGAAGAAAAGGCTGCCAAGAAAGCATCTGCTAAATCCAAAATAGATTCAATTCGTGAAGCAGCAAGGAAGAGGAGAAGGGAAGCTAAAGCTCTCTTATCAACTCCTCGGGAGGAAGTGCCTGCTCCCTCTAAAAGGATGAAGAAAACTGTTTCCAAAGTGAAGCAATCATCAGCTGCTAAGCCAACTGCTCCTCCAATGTCTTCTTTAACTGTGGACATTGGTGATGACATCCCTATAGGAGTCAGAACTACTCTGATTGCTAAAAAGCAACAAGCTGAATGGGAAACATCTGAAGCTCAGAGAATTACAAGAGAGCTAGATGCAAAGGAAAGAGCTGCCAAGCAAGCCTAAGTTGGCACATTGGCCACTATCACTCCTGAAGAGATGGCTAGAAAAGAAGCTCTAGTCCATGAGAGACTAGAGATAGAGGCAGAAGCCAAAAGAAGTTAGCTAGGCTTGAAGCCTTTAAGGAAGAAAGAGCAAAGAGAGAAGCTGAGTTGAAGAAACTCAAAGCAACACAATCAAATAGCAAGGAAAGCTTTGCAAGATATAAAGCTCTTAAAGCAGAGAAAGCAGCAGATGAAGAAAGAGGCCAAGCCTTGACCAGAGCTGCACTGTTTGCCGGTATAAAGAAGAAGAAAGCCGACAAAAAGGCTGCTGCCTTAAAAAAGGAAATGGCTGCACAAGCTTCAAAGGCTCCTAAGCCTAAAGGAGTTGTGATTAGGGATCCTCCAATTCCAACATCTTCACCTCCTAGAGGTGCTAGCTCTCCAGCGAGGCCCTCATCACCTCCAGCAAGTCCGATGAGGACTCCTGTCCCAGCAAGCCCTGCTGCTCAGGTTGAAGAACCTGCAGCACAAAGTGAGGCACAGGCTGAAGAACAAGAAGTTCAGCCTGCTGAAAGCCCCAGGGTTCCAGATGCTCCAGCAGAAGATATACCTGTTGAGGAACCAGCCATTCAGCCTGAAGAAACCATTGCAGAACCAGCAGTTGAGGTTGAACAACAAGCTGAAGAACAAACAGTTCAACATGAAGAAGTTATTGAAGAAAAAGCAGCAACTGCTGCTGCTAAAGCTACTAACGTTCCTGAAGCTCAGGACCCTATTCCTCGCTATGAGTGAAGGAACAGGAAGCAAACCGTGTCTCCAAGACCAACTGCTCCTGCTGAGAAGAAAAAGAAAGCAGCTGAAAAGCAAAAGGGTGATAAGCTACCTCCTAGGCCCCCTGAGAGGACAAGGTCAGCTCTGAAAAGGGCCAGCATACATCTTGATGATGAAGATTTAGAGATGAGGGATCAACAGAACATTGAAGACAATGCCACTTTAGTGGTATTTGCCCCCACTCAGATGATCCCCAAACAAGGCAAGAGGCCTCAACCAGTTATGGAATACAACAAGATGACAAATGAAGAATTGAGGGAGATCAGATGGGATTTAAATCCATATGAATATGCCAGAGATGCTTCTGACCCAAGGTTTTGGGCTAGAACTCAACAGGACTTCTATCAGACAATACTTTTCAAGAAAAACAGAATATTCAAACATCAGTATGTTGATCTAGCTTACCTTGAGAAGCATCGCTGCTTTGCTCCAGTTCTGGAAACCCTAAGGCAAGTGAGTCTTGTAGATCTTATCACTTTCAGACAGGACTGGAATGAAGAGCTCATTCTTCAATTTTATGCCACAATTTACATCTCTGGAAGTGAGAGTGACTCCAACACCTGGAAGTTGGAGTGGATGACTGGCCATTCTAAGTATGAAGCCAATTTTGAAGAATTCATTGCCAGAATAGGACTTGGAATGGATATAAACTCTGAGGATGTCAAAATTCATGACGAAGACATTCTGCCTAAGGAAGGATTGAAGCCATTGTATCCTGAAGACAGAGACTGCGTGTTTGGCAAAACTGCTGATTTCACCTATGCCGCAAAGACAGTCTTCAAGATACTGAGGAAGACCCTTGCTCCAAAGAAAGGCAACAAAGATGAAAACCATCACAGAGCAAGGAATCTTCTTCTCAAGACCATGACTCATGTCTCCTTCAACTTAGCAGACTTCTTCAGAAATTTCATGTCAGAGGCAATAGCAGATCACGTCAAGCAACTGCCTTATGCTCCTTATCTGATGAAATTCATCTTGGACAAAACAACTACTGACTTTCATTGTGATATTCCTCACACCAAGTTCACTCCTTCATTATATGAAGACTTGGTGAAGAAAGCACCACAAGTCCAAGGCAAAGGCAAATCAGTTGCAGCCTTACCTCCTCCACCTCAGTCATCTGCACCTCAACCATAGGCTGGTGAAGGAAGAGCACGATTGGCTAGTGATGATCCTCACTTCTACCATTCTGAGATCCAACCAAAATCGCCTAGTGTGCAAAAGCCTGAAGAACCTTCAAAGCTTGATCAAATTCTTCAGTAAATGCATCAAATGAGAAAAGAACAAAAACTCATGAAGCATGACCTTAATGCAATCTTCAATATGGCTATGGTATCTCAACAAGCTGACAGGGAAGCTTAGAAGCGGTCTTGGGCGCTCCTAAGAAAACATTACAATGAAGCTGAATTGGCTAACCAGGGTATCAAAGAAACATACTCATGGTGTGATCAGCCACTTTCTTCGCTTCGCTACAGACTCACCCCATCTGCTTCTGCTTCCTCTATCCAGCCTGATTGTCAACGTTCATCACATGTTGAAGAAACTGCTACCTCGCCTCCAACTTCAGCTCAAGCTCCAACTCCAGCACCAACCCTAGTTCCTCCAACATCTCCTCATGCCTCTGCCTCCGGTGCTCCTTCTGGCGTCTGAACCGTTCCTCTTCGCCCTTTTTGGTTTCCTTGATGCCAAAGAGGAAGAGAGTATCAGAAGAAGAAGTTCTTAGGGAGATTTCAGAGGAGTCTTTAGGAAGACAAGGGGAGAATGAAGAAGGCTAGGAATAGAAGAGTTACAAACCTTGACTTTTCATTCGATGATTCTTGTATTGGTTTGTAAACTCTAATTGGTGATCTTATGTTGCTTGCTACTTTTGCTAGACATGTTTTATCTTAGTTTTCAATATATGCATGTCTATATTTCTAAGATCACTTCTTGTGTATTGTGTTGTTAATGCTTATTCCTATACAATGCATACCCGCGGGTTCCAAGATGTAGGGGGAGCTCCAGAAAATTCCTCAACATGTGCATTTGCATTCAAAGCTATTTTCAAATAGTGCACATACTTAGGGGAAACTATCTCTACATCATGGAACTCAAAAACACAAACTTTTTATATCCAATTTGAAGCTTTAATCAGGTTGTCATCAATCACCAAAAAGGGGGAGATTGAAAGTGCATGTAGTGCCCCCTAGTGGTTTTTGATGATTAATGACAAACGATTAATGGACTAATGGTTTACTAAGTGTATACAGGTATATAGTCCCCAAGGTAATTGGTTTAACCAGTGCATGTCGACCCCCTAAAAAGTTAATGATAAAGGAAGGCTTGGACCTAGAAGATTAGTGGTGATTTTCTAGTGTTTAACTTGATCAAAAGATCAATTGAGTCTATAGGACAAGCCACACTATTAAGAGGGGTAAGATATCTAAGTTTTAGGAAGAATCTTCATGTGTGCTCAGTCAAACTCTCAGAAGACTTCTTTGAAAATCTCTTTTGAGACACAGATAGTGATTCTCGGTGATACCAGTTTAAAGAATTGGAAATACCGAGATTGGCCTCTGTTGCGAGGTTTGATGGCTTAGTCGTCTCAAGCCTCGAAAAGCTTCAATTACGGCATGACCGGTCTTCAAGCCCGGTGCTGCCGAGAATGGCCTCTGTGTCGGAGAGTTAGGGAACCCTGCCGCTTAGGGTTTGCCCTAGTTTCATATTTTGGAAACCAGTTTGTCCATTCTTGAAGACCGGTGCTTTCGGGATATGCTTCTGTTGTTGTCTTAGACTAAGTCCCATTCGTGTTGTCTTCGGTTCTATCGGATTCGTTTCCAGTTGTACTAAGAATCTCTTCTGGACTTAGGTATTTTTGTGAGTGCTGTGTTACCGAGTTGATTTCCGGTTTGACCGTTTTTCTTCTTATGAGAGAAGAACGTGTCATTCTTCAAATCTCGGTTTAACCGTTTTTCAAAGTCGGCACTACCGGGAATTGCTTCTGGAAGTGACTCTGTGGAGTAGAATCTTCAATCCCGGTGTGACCGTGTTCCTTTCGGAACTACCGACTTTGAGTTGAAAACTTTCGTTGTGCATCTGAGTTCCTCAGAATATGACCGTTGTTTTGAAGCTCGGTGCTTCCGGATTCGTGTTCCGGTCGTTCCGAGGAAAAATCTTTTCCTCCAACGACTCTTTTCTGAGCTGTGCCTATTTATAGCCCCCGACCCCCTGCGGGCTCGAGAGGACACTCTGTGCAAAATACTCATTCTCTCACAATGTGTGTTCCTCTTTCCTCTTGCTCTTTGAGATCTACTTTGAGAGAGGAAAGATCTGAGAGATCTGAGACTTGATTGAGCATTCAAGTAAGAGTTTCTTCAAGCCTAGTAATCTTGACTCATTACTCTTGGAGATTTTGCATCTCCTAGCCGGCTAGGTGTCGTTGAGAGCTCCAATTTGTGGATTCGCCTCCAACAAGTTTGTGAAGGTTCGAGGGTCACCTCAAGATCCACCACGAGTGATTGAGCAAGTTCTAAGTGGACTTGGCTCAAGGAGACGAAGGTGAAGCCTAAGTGACTACGGAGCTAAGTGCTCAAGCCTCTCCAAACGAAGACGTAGAATTGTTGCCAACAACTTGAACTTGGGATAAATCTTGAGTCTTCTCTCTAGCTCTTTACTTAATTGTTATTCTTCATTTGAACTAGATCTAGTTTGGTATTTATTGATTCACCTTTAAATTGCTTCACTCTTGCATGCTAAACAACTAATTTGAGTAAAATTTGATAATCTCCTATTCACCTCCCTCTAGTCGATAGACCTTGATCTTTCAGTCAGTTTAATTGATCCAAATGCAGAAATGACATGAGGATGAAAATGCACCTCCTTTATCTTGACCATCAAGGGTCTCATTTACACATGTTTTCAACCATGGGTCATTACACCGTCGCCCTGCTGCCAGACCCGATGCGGACGAGCGGCTAGGAGCTAGCCAAGGTGTGTGATTGTTAGGGTTGCAGGCTAGATTCGGTTTCTAGATCTGGCCATGCATGGCAGCAAGGGTCAGGCCGATAGGGTCGCCCGCGCCCTGGATCCGATAGCCCTGGCAGGGCTGCGCGTGCTCAGTTGCTCTAGAGGCCGGCTAGGGTCTGGTTCTCTCGAGCTGCCTATGGTGAGGTGCAGCCAATCCTGGTAATGTGGCCGTTGGGGAGATCGGCGAGCAATGAGCTGCGGGCATGGCCAGCTGGTGCGAGCGGGAGGAGGTCAACACAACAACGGTGAAAACCATGTTCCGACCTTGGTCGGAACCAGCAACGGCAACGCCCGTGGCCACTGTTTACTTGTCGAAAGCATCGTCGTGGTGTTGCACTACTCTCTTCTTCCCGAGGTCTGGGCTCCGAGGCGAAGCCTCAGATCTGGGTCTTCTTGGATGGGAAGATAGCAGCATTTCTACATGCTTCCCTCCTTGGAGGCATCGTCTCAGAGCCGGCTACCGCTAGGAGGACCGGTGGTTGGTGGCTTGTTCGCATAGATGTCGAGACAGCTGCCCTAGGTGTTACGATTCGTATGGCAACGACAATGGAGGCGAGCGGAGTTGGGTCGCGGCGTGGTCTTCATCGTCGACTGTTTGTCGTGCCAGCTGGGTTTCTCTGCGCACCATTTTCTTCGTGGCACGGTAAAGTCAGGGTTGTAATGTCGTTGGACAACATGGTGACGACGACGACCCACAAAGGCTGGGCGGCATTCTCCATCTGCTGCGATGGGCCTTCTCCGTGCAAGGCTTGCAACTTTCTCCTGTGAGACTCATCGCCAAAATCGGAGCTGCCTTGTCCTCGACGTGTTAGTCGACTATTTGGAGAGGTCGGCTTGGACTTGGTGTGACCATTGTGGTCATTAGTGCGTTGGTGTCCGTCTGTGGTGAAGTCAGAATCATTGGATCGGAATCGATGGGCGATAACAATAATGTTTTTGAGCCGTCTCGACAAATGGATCTTCTAAACAGTATATGTCGAGTCTGTGTCAGTGGTTAGATCGATTGATAGCAATCTTTTTAGTTTAATTAATAGATTGAGATAAGTTTGCTTTCGGATTAAAAGAAAATTCCTAGCTAGCAAGTCAGAACGTGTGTCCGTCCCTTTCCATCGATGGATCGAATTCAAAAATTCCAAATATTAGTGACAGGCTCCGAGGATTCAACATGTACTACTGTAATAGTGACTTGTAATTAAGGCCCTACCGTGCCAACACATACGAGTTAACTGGGACGGCACGACGCCGATCGATCAAGTTCGCGTTAGATCCGAGTCGGTATAGTTTGAATGATTGATTGGCCCTACACGATGACCGTGACAACTGGAGTCACCTTTCTACTGATCATATGGTGTTCTTGCATGATTGCACCAAGAAAATAGGGCTCGCTAGTAGTCATTTCGCCGCCTTAATTGGTGCAACGCGACGGGGAGGCGGCGACCTCTTTCGTCCATGCATCTGTTTGTTCAAAGGCTTGACTGGTTAAAGGGGCTGCCAAGTACTGCCAACGTTATCTGCTCTGATTTTGCTTTCCTTAACATGTCATCCTATTCCTACAGCAAGATTTGGATGATATCCTGATTCGACTATACCAAATTGATAGACTTTGCGCACTTATATCCAGATGCCGCTGGAGACTTGCAGTTTGCCTTTGCTTCGACCGATGGTCAAGATTAGCTTGCGGCGCCAAAATCTGAGAAAAACACCTCGAGCATCGTGGAAAATTTCTGAAGATAGCTGAGTTTGTTTCCCACTTAGCTAAGCTAGCTTAAATGACCAATGAGAACACGAAACAACAAGCCGATCGAATTTTCCATTATTTTTCCGGCAGTGTCCGGCTTGGCGAGCAAACGTTGCCGAAATGGCACCACGTATTGAACTATCAATTGCACGCATCCCATGCCTTTGCGAGTTCAGACGCTACAAGATTTGCTACTTGTACGCACGCGCGTTGTGCTTGTGCGCACGCGCGTTGTTGGCAGCGACGTAACAATTGTTGAGATCGAACGCCCATTGTAGTTCGAAGGTCAAAGGGACAGGGTTCTCCCACCGGCCAGCGCAACCCCAACGAGTAGGAGTCTTTTTTTTTGAGAAAATATCTAGATTCATTGATGTAAGAAAAACATTACCGAAAGAACTAGAGCAGCACAGCTGTCCTAGCACATTTGCAGAAAAAACCCCCAGCAAAGCGAAAATTACAACAAGGTCCAGGGGGAAATTCCACCAACGCCGCCGAACCGGCTCGCCGGAGCAGAGGGGAACGGATCGCCGGAGATCGCCCGCAAACCTCCTTGAGGAGCCACTCAGCCTGGCAACGGTTTCAAATCCCAAAAAAAAAGAACCTGGCCACGGCGCCGACCATATCAGTTTGCGGATCTCAGTTCGGAGTTCTAGCTAGCTTCTAGCTTAGCTAGAAGCCAAGTTGGACTCTGAATGATTGATCACTGATGTAGTACGTAGACCGTACACCATGGCTTAGACAGCGGAGGTAGTATTGGACTATTGGTGACGAAATTATTTCCGTGGTAGCAAGCGACGAGTGTACGTAAAGTCGCATATTGCTGTTTCCCTTGGTGGTCAGAAGTCAGAACCAAGCTGCATATAGGCAAAGACATGGGGGCAATTCTTTGGCTTTAAGAAACTGAAATTGTTTCTCTGCGAATCCAGGGGAAGGAGAATAGTTTATCGGACAGTTTCTAATTTTTCAACACTCAAATTTTTTCTTACAAAATTATTTTCTTTTTCCATCTCCGAAACCAGCGATGACACGGAGGCAACGGCGTCAGCGAGCAAGCCTCCCGTTGAGCCGGAGGTAGCGTCATCGGTGAGGACGAGCCTTGCGTCGAGTCGGAACTCACGACGAAGCACAGGCGGCGGCGCCGGCAAGAGCAAGGAGGAGGCGAGCCGGTGAGTTAGGGTTGACCGGCGCTGGAGAAAACACGGTGTCCCGCGGGGTTTAGAGTAGGTTCTCGATCCAACGGTGGTGGCCGAACATAACGGTGATAGCAGCCATCGGAGTCGGGAGCTAGGGAGGCGGCAGTGTTAAGGTTACGAAAAAAGAGGTACAGCGATGGTTGGGGATAAAGAGATGAGAAGAGGTGAGAAAAACAGATAAAGAAGAGAAGAGAGATCTAAGCTACTATATCATAATGTCCAAAATTTTAATTGTGGTCTAATTAGAAATCAGTATCAATTAGACAGCTAGAGAATTGAGGAACTAAGCATAGCTGGGTTGATGGGGACCCACAAGAGTGCAAACCACCACACTCTAGTTAGAAACTTCCACAAGAAAGCGCACACTATGGTGCCTTGGAGGGTGAAAAGGAGTTCAGAGTAGCTTTGGGCGGAAAATCATTTCCTCGTTCAAAAAATAAACTAGAGAAATAGACTGTTTACATCTGTTACATGCTAAAAGCATAGTACGGCCAGAAAAAGAGAAACATACTAGAGTATAGCACAAAAATAAAATATCTGATTATTAAATAAGTGAACTCTTTTTCTATTAGTAGACTATAATCAATATATTTTCAAAATATACCTAAAACATATCACATTCCATAGATCACGATAACTATACCTAAACAAATCATGAACAAATAATTCTATCTAAACTGATCATATCTGACAAATCATTATAACTATGTCTAAACATATCATAGGCAATACCACTTCATAATTGATCTAAACGATCACGACCGATAAATTTTCATAACTACAACTAAACATATCATAGCCAATACATCTTTATAATTGCACCTAAACAGATCACGACAGCTAATTTTTCATTACTATACCTAAATATCATCTGGCTTTTGATTTGGTGAACCATTATTGTTAATAAACCACAACCGATAGATATCAATACCTTATGTACCTAAATATTATCTTGTATTAATGTGGTGCACCTTAATTATTAGTTACTCGCACAAGTTAGATCTTCATAATTTTAGAGCTAACAAAAAGGACCATCTATTTAACAGGTGACTGTTTTTTAATTTGCCATCAATCATATTTCTGAATCATTGGATCAAGATTCAATGGCCAAGATCTCCTACCGCTTCACCGCTTTATTCCTCACACCCCTCCTATCCCGAGTCATCCTCTCTTCCTCCCGATGCTGCGGTAACCCCACGCCCGGCGTGCCGCGACCACCGTCGTGCCGGTGTCACTCCCAGCTCGCCAACCCCCGTCCTTCCAAGACAACGGCCGACGGTGCTGCTGCACCGCCTCACCGCTCTACCCTAACTAGCGCCACCACCATCGTCCACAACCCCCCACCGACCATCCCTCTAAGCCCGGGGAGCACAGGTTCATCTCCGGCGTCAGCGACCAACCCCCACCCTAAAATCCTAACCCGAGAGCCCCCCACCCCCACCCCCACCCCTAACCATGAACCCTGACCTCTCTGGCATGGTCACCAATTGCTCAGCTTTACCTCTGTCTCCGTTTCGCATTGACGGCGGCTTCACCTCCCACTGCTCTCTACTTCGGCACCTTCACCACTCCGTGTCGACGATGGCTCCGCCTCAAACTCCAGCGAGTCCCCAGCACTGCCAGACAGGAAGAAAAAGCAGGAGGAAAAAAGATGATTCGGTAAGAAAAAAAATTAGGTGATGACAAACTTAAAAACAGTCAACTGATTAATTGTTAGCACATTTGAATAAAAAAACTACTTAAAGTTCAAATCTGTACTGATCTAATGCCGCCGTGCTAGTTTTAACTAATGTTCTTCCTTATGGCGAACCCGTCGAGTCCATAGACTTTTATGCAAATGAGAATATAATATCGATGAAAATGAGTTAATTTACGCCATCGCGACGCGCTTCCATATATACCACCGCAAAAGATTACTCCAAACAATTTTTGGTATGTTGTTATCCCTCTCGCTAACGTCCAAGTATACAAATGTGTGTCTAATATAAGTTATTCGATAGAAGAATGATAGAGTTTGCATTCTTTATTTTTATGTCGAGTTTACGGCGAGGTTTTCATACTATCGAGCACATATTCACGTGCCTCGATTTTTTTTCCACGGCTTTACCAAACACAGAACCGACAAGATTGGCCAAGAAGGTCGAGTTGAGTCGAGACGAGTCACGTCTCCGAGACGGATAGATATCACGAAGTTCCAAGAGAAAATCAGAACAAAATGGGATCGGAGGCCGAGCCGTACGAGCACCACTCACCTCCTTCCTGATTCCCATCCTAGCCAGAACACAACGAAAGCTCGACCAGCAGCGGCAAGCGAATACCCTCCGGAAAACGACGTCCACATGCATGAACCGTGTGCCTCCGTAATCCGTTGTGGACGAAAACGACCATGCTTTCACGCAAGAGGACGGAGGGGTTTGGCTTTGCGCAGCGCTCGTTTGGAAACAACAAGCAACAAACAGAGAAAGGTGGAGTGAGAGAGAGCTAGCGTGGGGTTGGAAAGCGAAGGAGGGGGAAAGAGAGAGAAGCGAGCGGGCAGAGTACAGGTGCAGCGAATCAATCAGGAAAAAGGTCAGGGTGTTGGGTGCGGTTCCAGCACGGATGTGACCACGACCCGCGCCCGCGGCACGGTCGGATCGATCGCGTCTGCCGTACCGATCAACAAGTAACCCACTTTTCGACGAGTAATGATAGCAGAACTACAACCTCTAGTAGTTGCGGATTTGCAGGCTAGCTTTGCTTTTGACTTGGATTACAGCGGTGGTTGTTTAATTGAACGACGGATATATGTTCGACGGCTTTTTCTACTCCTCGGTCTACACTCTCAATGGCTCTGATTAGCGGCATTATGGCGCCAATCATCAACTTGTCCAGCTTCCATCACAACAAGAAGATCCTGACGAGCGACCAGAGCAGTATACTGCACTTACTAGCTAGTATATATCAGTAGTAGAAACATGGGGACATGGCATTGTTTGTAGCATGTTAATTAATCACATTCCATTCCTGGCATAAAACTACAATCAGTAAAAACAGCACTAATTAACAACACCCAGCAACAGCGCTTCTGCATAGTAAACCACCCACATTACATAGCACTCACTCAACACTGCTTGCTCTACTAGCACGTACGGCTAAACTAATACTACTACAACTACTAGGAGAAGTGCGAGTGTGGATCATTCTACTGCGGTGAACTGAAGGCGATGCAGCCACTGTGGTCCACGGGCAGCTAGCTAGCTCTCGACCGGTCTCAAGTTTAGCTCTTCTTAATTGCCTCGACAATCCATACCGGTTTTACTCCGACCGACGGGCTGGCGCCCACTGCGGCAGGGCGGGGCTGAAGTGGCTCGACACGACACGAGAGTCGAGCAGCTCGACGATGGGTGGGAAGGAGACGCAGCGGGGCACCTTGTACTGGTTGATGGAGGCGCCGCGGGAGATCGCGTAGTCCATGAGCTCTTCGAACGTGCCGCCCCGGACCACGCGGATCTCGAGTGGCCCGATCGACCCGTCGGCCACCCGGCTCTGTCTGTACACCGTGTTCAGGGCCTCCTCCATCTCCAGGCAGCACTTGTCCAGCACGTCGCGGCCGATCGCGTTGGCGCCTCTGTTGTGGGTCCCTTTAGTGAGGAGCTCCCAGTAGATGACGTAGTGCCCCGGGATGCTCTTGGTGCACGCGTGGCTCGTGTACTCCACCACGGCTGCGCCGTGCGGGCGGAGCAGCGCCGACGCGCGCTCCACGGCGCGCTGCAGCTCCGCCTCGTCGGTCTTGTCGGACTCGATCGACAGCAGCACGTTCTTGCGGCGCACGAACCGGAACTGTGGCGCCGCATTGTGGAACCCGGTCACGCGCAGGATGTCACCGACGCGGTACCGGTTCAGCCCGGCGTAGGTGGTAATCACCAGCTCGTACTCGCGGCCGGCTTCCACGTTTGCCAGGTCCACCAGCTGCGCCGCGTCCCCCGACGCCACGCCGCTCGCCTCGTCGATGGGGAGGAACTCGAAGTAGCCCATGTTGGGCATGATAGTGTAGGAGACCTCCGAAGGGCCGCACATGGGGCGGAGGTTGAGGCCAAAGTAACACTCGGACGAGGCATACATGGTGCAAGCCATGGGCAAGCCGCCACTGTAGTACTCGAGAGTGGGGATGTACTGCTGCATCGCGCCTGTCACGATGACGTCCAGGTACTTGGTGTTGGGCCAGACGCGGGTGATGATGCCGGCCCAATCGCCCCTCGAGCACTCGGCGCGGATGAAGTTGGCGAGCTCGGCGTCCGGGCGGAGGATGCCGGCGACAGCCTCACGGACCGCCGGGTCGGTGACGCGTGGGGTGAGGGAGCCCGCCTCGATGTCGGCGGCGAGCTGCTCCCAATGGAGCTGGAGGAAGCGGATGGCGCGGAGGAGGCCAGAGGCGAAGACGGCGCCGACGCGGAGCACGTCGTGACGCTGGCATAGGCCGCAGGCCATCTGCACATACATGCTCTGGAAAGCGTCGGCGCAGAGGATGGCAGCTGTTGGGCTCGTGTAGACGTGGTACGGGTCGTACGGCCTGTTCTTGAACTGCTCGCTCTTGTAGTAGCTCGTCAGGACGGGCCGCGCCGTGAGCCCGCCCGGCGTCGTCGTCTCCGACTTGACAAAGAGGAAGTAGAGCCCTTTGCCCTTATCCAGCCCGGGCACGTACCTAACAAGATTTAAGCAGCTCATTATTTCAGACTGTCCATCTCACAACCAATTATCATACTAACATCTTTTGTCCTACTCGCAATGTATTGTCGTCGTGTGTCAAATTAATTAGGGGAGGAACCGAACTTACAGGTTCATGACTGGCATGAGGAGGCTGTAGAGCAGCTGCCGCCGGTTGAGCTCCTCCTTGATGGTCGGCATGAGCTTGCGTTCGCCGGCCGAAGTCCCGGAGCTTTAGGAATCAGAAGACATCTCAGTATGCGAGCAGAGCAGAAACTTAGCCAGATTAAAGATTCCATATGAAGATGACTAGTACCTGGTGAGGAACTCGGAGATGGGGTGGGCGGAGAGGATGGGGGAGCGGTCGCCGTTGGCGATGCGCTGGATGTCAGGCTGCAGGTCCTCGTAGGTGACGACGGGCACCTTGGCACGGAAGGCGGCGCGGTCTGTGGCGCCGTCGAGGCCGCAGCGGGCCAGGTACTCGGTCTCGGCATTTTGGGCGAGGATCTCCTTGAGGACGCGCTCCTGCACGGCGTCGACGTCGGAGGTCATCTCCTCGATGAACCTCAGCTTCTCCGCGTCCTTCTGGCTCCCCGTCGCCCCGGTCGCCGCCGGAGCACGCAGCGTCGTCACCGCCGGCATATCCGTCATCACTGCCATTCAAAACGGTGCAAAGAAATGGAGCAGGGCTGGCTAGCTAGCTACCACCAGAGTGAGTTCAAGGAGAACGTGAGCAGAGAAGACTAGAGGAGGAGGGGCTTGCGATGGATAGGTGGTGGTGGCAATGGAACAATTCCTGGTTGTGTTTTGCTGTTCGATGGATGGGTTGGGAGGAGGTTATATATAGGAGAGGATGGAGGCGGGCACGAGGGTGACGTCGAGGGGTGTCGGGCGCCGAGGCGGCAAGGTGGGGACCTGTGTCGCGTCGGGAGGTGAGAAACCGCCCGGCAGGGTTCGCCACGTCGGACCCCCACAGGTCATCAGCTTCCCCTTCCTCTTCTCGCGCCGCGGCGGTTCCGTGCCCGGGCCCCGGCCGGCGAACCGGCTCGGTTAAAGCATCAACGCCGCGTTTGCGCGCGCGCGATAGCGGAGCTCAAGAGGGCCTTGTGCTCCGCCTCCTGTCGTTTTCTGGTGTCTCTCTCGTGCCGGATAAGATGGATGCATGATATCGACGGTGTGGTCAGCATTGTAAGTCAAACAGGATGAACAGAAGTGGTGTCCAAATTCTACTTCAGTGCAACAACAATTTGAGTACAAATTGCATTCTTACTGGCTCATGTGAACAAAGATTTCGTGGAGTTAGTGTTACTATATTATAGCATCACTATCACTCAACTATCTTGCTGGACTACTAGAACAAAGATTTCAGAATTTGACAATGTGAAAAGTTCTGTGTTGTAGATATTGCTTGCGAAGACGAGACACCTCACACCCAGTCTGTTCTGACAACAATGCCCTGTTCCGTGGACCCCAAATGTTTATTTTCATTTATTTTACCTCTTTCAACTTTCATATTTAAATCGAGGCACGGTTATACTCACATGACCCGTCCACGCCGCTTTATCAATGTAGACATTTTTTTTTCCGCGGAGAAAAGCATAATCATCGACTTTGTGTATTAGTGGCCGTATTGTGTGGAAGACAAAGACCACAAGCTTTCCTTCTCGTTCTTTCCGTCTACTTGAGATTTGCACAGACCACCGCACACTACCGGAAAAATATTGTATGCCGAGTGCCTATGGATTTGTCACATCGTGTCCATGTCTGACTATCCGCAAATTTCCAAGACATTTCGATAACATGCAAGTTGTAACAGATATTTGGCCCAGCAGCAACTTTACTGAACTTTCTTTGCTTAAAACTTTTTAAAAAACATGCTCTCTAACGCATGTGTTTGACCGGTACAGTTTTTTTCCTGAGTTTAATAAATTAAGTTAACATTGTGGTGCTCAACTAGCCAACTCAACTCATGGTGATTGCTGAAGTAATGAATACCCGAACATAAATAAGAAAAATGCTGTACATCTGTGGTCCGATTCCAAATTTTTGTAGGACAAGTTTATTGCACAGAAAAATAGTTTTATCATACAGAAAATATTTCTATTGTACAAAATTTACATCTTAGAAAATAATATTTTCATACTATGATTTTTATGTTATATATATTTTAATAAAATATCTTCACCTCACGTTAAATGTTTATACGGACGTCACGTCCGAGACGTCCGATCCCCTGGTCCTTCCCCAGCAAGAAAGCAAGCTACGGTGCTACATGTCGCCGCGCACTGCAAAAAAGCGCGCGGTCGGAGCGCAATTGAACGCAGCCGGACACGCGCTGCCCACACGTACCTTGGCACGACCAGAGCAGGAGCAGTGTCTTATCCACGGGGCGCTGCCTTTCTTTTTTCTTTTTGTCGATGCCCCCTTGCCTCGCCCTGTTTAGCACAGCAACATCTCTTTTCTTTTCCTTGGCCTTTACAGGATCAGAGCCCCGATACAGTGGCACGCATTCAGCAGCATGCAGCTGCTCGCGTTGCCTCGGCGCATCGTATGCATGCATACGTGCCTTGTATTGGCACCGAAATTCGGCCGGCCGTGTCGTATCACATGGCGTGGCGTCGCCGGATGCATGGCATGGAACATAAGTACGAAGGCAACACAACGACCGGTAGGGTGTTTTTAGTTTAGCGCGAGCGTACGAACGACCTATTTGGGGGCCATAAATCGGGGGTCGATGTTAGATTAGATTCTGCAATGACGGGGTGGATTAGATAATACTAGCTAAAGGTTCGCGTGATTGCGTGACGCAGCCTAACCTGTCACACGTATATTAAATTTAGTGCGTATGAATATAAATAAAAATCCTTTGAATATAAGTGTAACATACCTTTTTTCGGTTTTAATATATTAAGTGACATACCTCTAAACATTAAATCACTTAACATTTTTTAGTTATAAATCGATGTACATATTTTTAATAAATAACTTATTTTGTTAAGTTTAAATTACCATAGAAAGAAGGTCCTTAATTAATTTTGAATTATCTTAGGTTAAAAGAAAGAGATATGTTAATTTCATGTATTACTAATTTAGTTTTCTTAGTGAACCATTTTTAATAGATTCTTAATATTTTATTTGGCCTATTTGAATTTTTTCATAATTTTTGGATTTCATTTGGATGCCTTTGTGGATAATTCAAACATGTTTGAATTAATTTTGAGTTAAAAGAAAGAGATATGTTAATTCTATAATATTACTTGGTTTTTCTCGATGGAACTACTTTTAATGAATTTCTTATATTTTATTTAGCTTAGATAAATTTTCTCATAATTTTTGGATTTTATTTTGATGCCTTTTGAATTTCTTTTTAAATTTTGGTTTTTAGGTTGTGATGAACAGTAACAGGTCGGGTGAATAGTATCGGACCTGATGTGAACAATACAACACGGTACTGTTTAACGTGGGTCGGGTTCCAAACAGTGCTGGACCCGTTAATATTTGTTCGCGGGTCTAATGAACAGTACTGAATCCATTATAAATAGTACTGAACCCGTTATGAACAGTACTGAACCCGTTACTGTTTACCGCTTGATCTAGACCGTCCATGCTAGATCCGACGGCTGAGAGTCGGCCACGTCATCAGAAATGACGTAGCGCACTGTGAAGCTGGGAATCCTAGCTATTTTCTATATATTAGACTAGTAAGGTACCAGTGCGTTGCAACGGAACAAAAGAGAAATGTCTAAAGATAGTGATAAAATAGTCGCTCTATTTTGTGAACAAGCATGTTAAAAGTAACACGCGTGTAGTTTTTCACAATAATCATCGGTGTTTTTCCTCACTTCCTTCTCTCTCTGGCAATTACCTATGTTTTTCCACCTTCCTCTTTCTTCGTCATCTCCTTAGCTTTGTCCCTGATTTTATCGTTTCTTCGCTCTGCTATCATCCTGATCTAATCCTCGTTGCTCCACCGTTATATGCGTGCCGTCTCTAACGTCGATTGATCTCTACCACATTTCCCATTGCCTCCAGCTATAGCACTCCGGAATTAATTAAAAAAGGTCAGAGTAATTAAAATCGAGGTTGACTGAAAACCCAAGACGAAGAGATAAATTTGATACTTTAAATCATGTGTTAAATGGAAGATTCAAGACCGTAATTGTGTTCATCTCATTGAATTGATCGAGATAGACTATAATTTTGTTTAAATCAGAGTCCGAACGAATTTTTGAGAGTCCGATCAATATAAACAGTCAGATTTCACTTATCTCCTAATCGAACTCAATATAATTTTGTTCAAATCAGAGTCCGAATGAATTTTTAAGAGTCCGATCAATATAAACCATCGGATTTCACTTATCTTCTAATCCAACTCAATTTCAGAAAAAGAAATAATAGAACCACCCAACATGTGCTCTCTCTCTCTCCTCTCACCTCACCCTCCCTCCAAGCTGGCTGCCACTCCTTTCCACTTCACAACCATCGCGTGCCACCGCTAGTAGAGCTATAGCTATACCTTCGTCTCTCAATAAAACCCTAAATCGAGTTTCTCAACAAAATCTGGGTCACTTACTTACCTTTTCTAATCTCTCACTGTTATTTTTGTATGTTTAGTTTTGTATATCTAAATTAGTTTAGCGAATACGCTACGGATATCTATAGAAAATTTCCAACAACTCTGCTGTTGAGTCCAGAATTTAATTATACGATTAATATCACTTAATCAAGCTCAACAAATCTCACCCCAGAAAAAAGCATAACAGCAACAAAATTTTGGCCATAACTTTTGAATCACAACTCCCATTTAGGCAAGATGAGTGCCGTTGGAAAGCTTATGACGAAGCCTACAACTTTCTCAATTGTGTCAAATCAAAATTTAGCACACTTTGGATTAAAAGTTAGTTAGAGAAGAGATTAGAGAAAATATATTTGTGCGAGTTAATTAGGGTTAGTTAGGAACGAGAGATTTGTGCGAGTTAGTTAGGATTAGTTAGAATTTTGATTGGACGGTTTATGTGTAAGAACCATAGTTTTGAAGAGTTAGTTTTGTTGTTGAGAGAATCAAGGAATAGTCTTTTGAATGTTAATCTTATCCAAATCACATGATTATAGGGTGCAGTTAAAGAAGAGAGATTTGTGTATGTTAGTTAAGAGTTAGTTAGAAGTTTAATTGGAAGGTCCACATGTAAGAACCATAGTTTTGGAGAGTTAGTTTTGTTGTTGAGAGAATCAAGGATTAGTTTTTTGAATGTTAATCTTATCCAAATTACATGAGGATTCTGTCCATGTTGAGCCGCGGTGCGTGGAAGACGATGGGGAAGACGAGCATGAGGTGGAGCGTGTAGCTGACCCTTATGACATCGTTGAAGATGGAGCTGTAGGTAGGGTCCTTGAGCTCATTGAGAATTGGGTGCACTGTAAAAATGTCTAATCATATTGATTACCATAGAGAATGAAAAATGCATGCATGCAGGGAGAATTTGCTAGCTGGAGTTGATCTTGATCAGCTGATACACATACCATTGTAATGGAAAATGTAGGCAATGACGAATATTGGAGCCACTGTGAAGAGTCGAAAGATGGATGCCCAGTCATGCACGTCGGAAAAGAGCTTGGGCATAGGGATCTGTTTTCTCGTCAACTGATTATGGCGATCACGGTAGTGATCACAATGAACACGACGGCTAGAGCAACCGACACGGCAGAAGTATATTTCAGTGAATCTAAATCAGATGAAGCAAATCTCACCGTCGAGCCTTGGGACAAAGCAAAATGTTCAAGAACAAAAAAGCGGACAATCACGTACGTTGATGGGCTTGAAACATGCCAGCAGAGCGAAGACGCCGAGAGTGGTGACAAGGAGGATGACGAAGCGCCCGTTCCAGCGGCAAGCGCCAAACCATCCTTCTAGCACGCCATGATGGTGCACGCCGTTTGATGACGTTCGAAAAAGCACATCACCTAGTATGAAAAAGGACCATCGATCCGTTCATGTGTTCAGAACAATTTTTTGAAGCAAACGTTCTGAATGAGCCAAGCAATCAAGAAGAGAGATAGATCGAAGCGGTGCATGCTCGGAGCACACCATGCGTACCTACGATTAATATTTAGATTACCGAGAATCTGACGTTATTGATAATGACACAGGCCTGGAGGAACCCCTTGCCGACCGCCTTAAGGAGTCGCCCATGGCCTCACCGTAGGACGCAGCGCCCATGACGTTGCTGAGCCGCACGAGGAGGTCGATGGAGGCGTCGGTGAGCAAGGCGGCGAGCATAACGAGGGCGAGGCCCAAGACGAGGCCGAGCACCTTCATGGTGGCCGGGAACGTCATGATACCAGCGTTGATGTCTTCTTTTTGTTCGCATAAGACTAGAGTTAGTTTTGTTGTTGAGAGAATCAAATATTAGTTATTTTAATGTTAATCTTATCCAAATCATATGATTATAGGGTGCATTTTGAATTTCAATTAAAAGGTCCACATATAGGAACCATAGCATTTATAGGAGGGTGTGGATGAACCATCACTACCAACTTCCATACTATAGATTGGTATAGATTAAGCTCAGGTTTCGCAGGCTGGGCTGGGCTGGCTGTCCATGTGAAAGCTAGCCAGGCATAGCTAAAACTTGCTCATATGTATCCCATTGATGGATGCGCATGTGCCAAGTTGTAGTTAACATGCACGGGCGGCGGGAGCTGGACGGACGCGGAATGGCAGATATTCTCCCGTACATGTTAATTGCCGTGTCAGACAGAAAGATAATCCGGGTCAAAAGAGCTACTAGCTAATACCACCTAGTTATATGCCTAATAAACCCATTGCAAGATCCAGTGGAGCGGAGTGAATTAATAGAGATTCGATTCGTGCAGAGGAGGAAGCTTCGAATCACCGACTGGGCCGCTTGTATATTGCAACATGCAGGAGCTCTATCCATTTTTCAATTACCGGCTGGTTTTTGATATATACAATAGACCGGCGACTGCTGCGGCAGTCGGGTGAAGGTGTAGGGTGGATGGATTCCATTTCCAGTTCCTCCTCTGTTCGTGGCCAGGCGCGGGCAGGCGCACGCGGGCGGGAGATAAGGTGAGATCGTGCGTGCGGATCAAACAGCTCCGGTGCGCCGGCCGCACAGCCCACGCATGCAGGCAGGCAGACGCACGCGGCATGGCAGCTGTGGCCGGCGGGCGGGTGATTAATGGCGGTTGGCTGCGTGGCATGCGACCTCGCTCGCTGCATCTGCATGCCGCTGTTGGCTCGCTCCCAGTTCATGAATGTTTATGGGGTACTACTAGTATATGTATGTATAGAGTTAATTGGACACTGAGGTACAGGCTAACGAGATGCCGGGTTCATGAATGTACAAACGGATCGAGGGAGGGACCGTTCAACTGTCAGCCTGTCGTCGAGTCCTAGTCTACATGCACGATGTATGATTGAACTGGTCCGACATTGGCCAGGAATAATCTCTGCAGAACGCAGATGAGTGCCCACCCTAATAAGCCTAGCTTGCTACGTCGCCGAGCTGTGGCTAAGAGCATTGGACCGGCCGGCCGGCTGCGGTGCCTGTCTGCTGTCCTGGCAATATGCACATCATTTGCCCATCTACTGTCTCGTCAACTGTCTCACTGTTACCATACACCCGCGGTCAGTAGCCGCTACACGTACGAGCCACGGACAGCTCGGGTCCCCACCGCTGCATAAAACAGAGCAGGCCCTGCCTGCATGCTGTTGTGTTTCGCGGTTCATGATTTCCTGTGTCGGCACGACCAATCATTTTACCATTGAACCGTCAGTGATGAATGATGATACGGCCGGCCGGGTGTATAGATAGTACGTTATATTAGGCACATGCGTCTACTTTTTCTACCTCTCTTGTGCCTTTCAATTTCTGGCATGCGGTTCCCTCTGGTTCAATTTGCTTCATATATTTGCAGCCCATTTGTCTCGTAGGGTTTTCTTTTTATGCTCGCTAGTAGTGCAATTTGAGCCTATGTCATCATACTGTTACTACCTTCGTTCTAGCGTCGCACTAGCTATTTTAGAAAACCTGCAACCCTGCATATGGAAAGCGAAGGGAGGGGGCGGACAAAGAGTGACTGAACATAATTGCCTATAGAACATCTTTTTTAAACGGCTCTTTTATGGTACCCCGGAATGAATATAGATCATTCATTTGTTCAAATCTGATGGTTCATCTCGTCTGGTACTCTAATACTAGACTTAAAGAGTACCACCTCCAAAGACTTTAAAAAAATATGGAGTACCCTGATATTAGAGATAAAACTGGAAATATAAAATAACTTTATTTTTTCTCAAATTAAATTTCGTATTTTTTTCAATCCTCGCCTGCCTCCGGCGTCTGCCCGCCGGCGCCCCGCCCACGCGCTTCTGCCAGCCGCCCGCGCGCGCCTCCGCCTGCTGCCCGCGCCCTGCCCGCGCGTGCCTTCACCAGCCGCCCGCGCCCACCTCGCTTCCCTCCTGCGCGCGCATCCACGGGCGCCCCGCCTGTGCATGCTTCCTCCGGCCACCCGCGCCCTCGTCCGCACTCCTCTGCCAGTTGCCTGCGCATGCGTCGGCGTCTGCCCGCTAGCGCCCTGCCCGCCGCCGCCCTGCTCGCCGGTGCCCCGCCCACGCACTTCTGCCAGCCGCCCGCGCGCGCCTCCGCCTACTGCCCGTGCCCTGCCGGTGCGTGCCTCCGCCAGCCGCCCGTGCCCACCTCGCCTCCCTCTTGCACGGTGCTGGGGAAGAACGGCACCGTCGACGGCGGTTCCTCACCTTGCTGCGTCAGATTGAGCCGTGGGGGCACCGACGTGTGGCGTCGACGACAGGCCGTGGCGTGGTGGATCGGCGTTGGTTGCTCGGGCCGGTGGCGTGCGCTGGCGAGGGGAGGAGGGGGTGGCGCGTTGCTCTGGCCGGCGCTGTGCGCCAGCGCGGAGAGGCGGCGGCGTGCGCCCGCGCGGTGAGGCGATAGCCTGCGCCCGCAAGGAGAGGCGCACGCCCGCAGGGAGAGGCGGAGGCGCGGGGGAGGAGAGGCGGCGGGGCGCGCCCGTGAGGAGAGGCGGAGGCACACGCCCGTAGGGAGAGGCGGAGGCGCGGGGGAGGAGAGGCGGCGGCGGGCGCCCGCGGGAGAGGCGGAGGCGCGGGGAGAGGAGCGGTGGCCGCGTGCGCTCGCGCGGAGAGGCGGCGGGGGCTGGTTGCTCGGGCAGCCACGTGCGCCGGCGAGGAGAGACGGCGGCGCGGTAGAGAGCAGGCGCGACGCGCTGGAGAAGGAGTCTGTGCTCTAGAGATTGGGCATTCGGGAGGAGCAAGCTAGCAAAGGTGAAAAGTTTATTCTACCCCTATAGATGGACGGTCAGATTTCATTGGTACTCTAATTTTAGTTTAAGAAGTACCAAGGTACAATAAAAAAGCTCTTTTTAAAACGGGGACAAAGGCTACATAGCTGTTGAAGTTATTGGTTGTGGTTACGTGCACATCTCAAATTGCACATGGAAGAATTGCAATTTGGAGAAGGCATGACACAGATAGGCTAATTTAATCCGTACCCACTCTGTCATGTCAACGATGTGCTGCTTACCCAGCTCTGCCCTGTTACACAACACTGACCTTCGAGCCCTGCTTCGCCGGTGACATTTTGATTTCGCAACGTTTTTCCTCTGCCTTACTGACCTCGCCATGCATGCTTGTCTGCCTCTGCTCCAACGTTTTTTCCTCTGCCTTACTGACCTCGCCATGCATGCTTGTCTGCCTCTGCTCCAAGCATCGATATGCCAACAGGTTGGATTCAGTGTACTACTGGTGAGAATGCCAAAAAACTGTGCTGTATCCGCCGGACGTCAATTACGAGTCGCTGGAATTTTCGTGAGACACAATAGTCGCTGAAAACGATGGATCATATCGGGCATAGGATGGATAGGGGCCAACGAGAGAACAATTATCCCAGCATAACATGGTACTGTATGAGCAAAGGGCTAAGGGTAAAATGGCTGTTTTAGCCCTGCTACTGGGGTTAATGCTAAAAGTAGCCTGTCTCCAAACGTAATGGCAAAAGTGACCCCGCGACAGCAACATGCACCTGCAACTTGCATGATTTTTTTCCTGAATAGGCTTGCATGCATGCATGGTTCATGCAATGATGTAATAAGCCAGGAAACAGTTAGCATTTTTTTCTTCTGAACGCCTTGCATGCATGCATGGTTCATGCAACGATGTAATCATGCACATCGAGTCAGGAAACAATTAACGTTTTAAAAGCTAATAGCAAGCGTATCTTCAAATTGCTACACGTAAACACCGGTGCGATTGGCCAACCCACCTGTCGTGGTCGGCTAGCGTGACAGGGCCAATGCCGCGGTTGCCCCACGCGACTGGCCTGTCGCGCATGCAGGCACGGGCCCCGGTCCTATCACCTTCGCCAACCGCGACAGGCACGCGTCGCTCCAGACCACCACGACAGGTGCCGCGCGATAGCTGTCTAGTCCATCGTGACATCATTTTTGACGTTGCATTCAAAAGAGATCCATTTTTGATATTGACCTTGGTCACGGGATCAAAATAGCCATTTTTCCAAGGCCAACCACGTACCTCCTCACACTAGTTAAGTAAGGTATTACTCCGTCAGTTTTCTTAAAAGCCGTCGTTTTAAATATAGAGTCTACCTTTTAAAAGTTTGACTATAAATATCTTCAATTATATTTATATTAGATACTTGAAAATTGTGTCATAAAGTACATTCACAATATATAATTTTGTTATATTTTCTAAATATCTTATAATATAAAGTAGTGGTCAATAATATGTTTTTAGAGACTGAAACGACAACTTTTAGCAAAATGGAGGCTGAATAACTATGAAGCAAGTGCAAATAAGTGAAGCTAGATACACGTACCTGTTTAACCTCTAAGCGGCAATCGCAGCAAGTATGATGACCTACACTTTTTATCGTAGATAACGCTTTCCTTGATCCACAGGATTCTAAGACATAGAAATACGAAAACGTACGATTGCAATGCCATATTTTCTTAAATTTTACATGATTGAATACCCACAGAAATTTCCACCAAAAGACGTTCATTTTAACGTACAAAAGATATAGGAATCTTCTCAAGAGGTTCGTATCGAAGAGGAATTTTAGTCGTCAAGAATTTCAGCCATATACATGCATGTGCATAAATAATACGCTACACAAGATTCACTAGGAGAAGCAATCATTCTTTTTTCGTTTTCTACCTTGTCATGTGGCATCGAAAAATATGTATAAAAATTGGGCAATGCTATATTTGATAGAAAAACACAATTTCGTGAACCCAAACCCACTTCGTGCTCCACCCCCCACCAACCAACACACACCTCGTGGACTGTTCAATCCCATTAAGGCCCCCCTTCTAAACGGTTTATTAGCAGGCTTGTGGCCACAGGAAACCATGCTTATAGCCACAGGAAACCATAAGTCCTCTAGAAGGCAAAGTTTCTAACTAGCTGTGGAGTTAAGCCTCCTAAATTGTATGTACGTACGTTGTGAAAAGCTGGGTAAAAGCTGCTTCCTGAGCTCATTTGCAGCTCTGTTACAGCTTTGCCCTTAATGTTTAAAAAATTTACCCGCAATTGCTCCCGAGCTAACCCCCATCCCGCAGGCACCCCCCCCTCCCCGTGCCCAGATCCAACCCCTTCCCCTCCGCCCCGCCGCCTCCCGCCACCGGTGCCGCTCTCCTCCGCCCTAGATCTCCCAGCCGCCGCCTTCGTCGGCTCCCCCGCCTCCCCTGGATCTGCTCCTCTGCCCCGCTTGGCCGCCACCTCCGCACGCCCCCCACGCTGCCGCCTCCAGCCGCCTCGGCACGGCCCCGGCTCCGTCGCCTTCGCCTGCCCCCTACGCCGCCGCCTCCTATCCGCCTTCCACCGCCTCTGGCTGCCTCCCCGACGTCCGGCGCCTCTCCGACGTCCGGCGCCTCTTCGACATCCGACGCCTCTCCCGCATCCCGCTTGCCTCCCTCGACCTTCCGCCGCCTCCCCTGATCTCCCGCCGCCTCCCCCGACATTCCGCCACCTCCCCCGACCTCCCGGCTCCTCTCGGTCGTCGTCTCCTCCATCCCGAGCAGGTCACTGCCGCCGCCGAGCTGGTCGCCACCCCCGTCGAGCTGGTCTCCGTGGCTGAGCCCGCCCCGAGCAAAGAGGTGACTGGCCGCTTTGTCCTCCGTGAGCAACCGCGTCCCTGTGCCGGCCTCCCCTCGACGTCCCTCTCCGACGGCAACCTCCGGTGCAACGCCGGCCAACGGGACCAAGTAGTCCGAGGTGACCACATTTTTTCTTTGTTTTTTCAGTACAAAATTGCTAGAGCATTGGGGAAGAAGAGGATTCACTACTGTGATGCAAAAGAAATCAACATTGTACACATGAGCATTGTATGTGCGAAACTATTGTTGTACTCTTGATCTGTGATTGAAACTATTGTATGTGATTACCATTGTTTCTGATTGATATCTTGAAAGAAGCATCCTATGTATATTGAAGTTAATATGTGTGAAAAATTGCTGCACGTAGGGAAGAAGAGAATTCTATATATGCCTGCCAATTCGTGTTTATGTACGCGCATACATGTTGTCCTAGATGATTAATTACTGATTAGGCAAGATTCAAAGTAGGCGTCAAGTTAATGACTAGTTAAATTACCTAGTTCTTTTTGAACTTGCTTTTTTTTTCAAAAGCAAGAAACCGGCTAGAATCTCTAGTGGTAAACAGTTGGTTAGCACAGGAATTTGAAACTCCATTGTGAACAGATTGACATCACCATAAGCTAGCCTACTATATCCTGCCATATCTCCTACAATATTCCTAGTTACAAATTCCTCAACCCTAGCTAGGGTCCATTGGGCGGCTCATAGTATTACTGTTAGAAGGTCCTCAGATGGAACAAGAATATCTATATCAGGGAATATATGGCTTGCAATTGTGGATGTCAGCCAGTACATACAAATGTTGTGCAAGTGAGACCTTTCAGGTACAGACACTATCCAACAGGAGGCCGGCTACACCTAAAGCTAAGCTAAGCAACTTTTTTGAAAAATGATGATGTGTAGTGAAATGTATATTGTTGCGGTGATGCTTGTTTCTATGAAAAATTGATGCACTGATGTGTAGTGAAATGTATGTTGTGCATGATTGAGAAGTTGTACACTTGTTTGTGTGAAAAATTGTTGCATGTAAGGAAGAAGATTATTCTATATACCCAATGCTGAAACAAAGCGAATTTGAGATGCAATACTTCTCATGTACCAAATTATTTGAAACCAAGGCATTTTCCATCTTGGTTGTCCATTTACCAAATTCTTTCAAACCCAGGCAGCTTCACGATAGTATGAAATGCAATACATATGCTTCTTTGTTTCTGAAATAAGAGTGTTCAAAAAAGGCTGATCTTAAATCAAATACTCAAGCAAAAGACAAATTGCTTAAATTAGATTATTTGAGATGTATTAATACATTGTGCTTGGGATAGTTTTACATGTGTTCATAGATGGATAAAGGAAAAACTGGGAAAGCAACTTGGGATGCCGTCGCTCATAGGGTTTTCCTTGACATATGTGTGGAGGAAGTGCAAGCAAACAATCGGCCGACCCAATGTTTGAATAATGTTGGGTACGCCAATTTGATAACCAAATTCAATGAGCGCACCAAAAGGAAGTATGAGCGCAAACAATTCAAGAATCGATGGGAGACACTAAAAAAAGACTATAACATATGGAAGACATTGAACCAACATGCCTCCGGTCTAGGAAGAGATCCTGTCACGGGTACCATTGAGGCTAGCGATGATTGGTGGGAGGCAGAGATTAAGGTATGCATATTTTTGTAGTACTTCTATTATTTCTTCGTTAATTAGAAAACTCATGTGATCTTGTATTAAATTGCAGAGATGTCCAGAAGCAGCCAAGTTTCGGATTGCTCTACTTGATAGCGAGGATAAGATGAGAATATTTTTTGATGCTCATCTTGTCACGAATGAACATGCAAGGGTACCAGGTGCAGCATCTCAAGCTTCACCAGTAACTGTTGAAATTGAGGAAGAGGATGCAGGATCAGGCTGTGAAGGGTTAGGTTTTGATACCACACCTGTGGGTAGCAAGAGTGGGAAGAAGAGGACAACTGGATATTCACCTAGTCCTGGACCATCAAAAAAGAGAGTTGACAATGATACTTCTAGTGTTATGCATCGCCTGTTAGACATATATGAAAAGAAGAGTCAAAATTCTGTGACATCTTGTGGCGTACCCGGTTTTAAGGCCGGGAACTCCCTCGTGATCTCTGTACCGGTCCCTGGATCAGTAGCCGATACACACGAGTTAACCAGTATATCATTGTCATACATGCGTAAATAATTAAATAGACCGTTAAGGTCGATAATCTGATACCTGTAGCCCAACGGCTATAAACTTGCAGCGGAAAATCCAACGGTAATGATGCCCATCAATATGCCATACCCGACAGGCAACTGACCGGGGTTACGCTCTAGCTTTCGCGTTCATATTCGTATCTTCGGAATTGATGTCTCCTTCGTCTGGCCAAATCAACAAGCCAGGTGAGTATATTGAATGTACTCGCAAGCTATTCCCACCAGAGAAAATATACGGCACTATTTCATGCAGGGAATAGATCAAGGGATAGCTCTACCCTAAGTTGTTGGTTGTGCGGAAATGTAAGTTTTGAATTTAAATACTAGAATAGTAGATTGTAAAAGCATTTTGAAATCCACGGTACGATAAATATAACAACTTGTCTCATTTCATGGAGTAGACACCGCTACTCAGCTTTAACTACCTATTACCGATAGCTCCTTCTGTCGTCGATGGCTCCATCTACCCTTGGGTAGCTCCATCCCTCGACCGACAGCTCCATCCGATCGGTAGCTAGGTTCTACAACAGCAGCCTGTATGACCATACACCCATTGGCCAATACAGCTG
This sequence comes from Stipa capillata, assembly GCA_019208055.1. Taxonomy (NCBI): domain Eukaryota; kingdom Viridiplantae; phylum Streptophyta; class Magnoliopsida; order Poales; family Poaceae; genus Stipa; species Stipa capillata. The sequence goes on from JAGXJF010003725.1 coordinate 57,079, forward strand.
TGATCCTTTCTCCTGCAATTCCTTGCCACCGCAGCGTGACCTTAATTGCACACTGTGGACACATCATGCCCACGTCCTTAATCCCTTTTCCCAGCTTTAGCAAACAAATCTTGGTCTAACCAATGTGTGGCCTTACCAGTTCATGTCCATGACCGAGGACGTGGCTATTCGAATAGTTTTAACACTCTGCAGAGGTTGTACGGCTTTACCTACAAGATGTAAGTCCCCCTTGTTGCCGAGCGCTTACTGATACACTTTCACGAGGTGTACTGGCAGGGCTGTTACAACGAGGCTTTCACCCGCTTCCATATCAAAGCTGGCCCCGCTAGACAAGATCTACCCAACTCCGTTTGTGTCCAGGCAGCCTGACACCACAACCCGGAGCGGACTCATCTCTGTGTCGGATTTCTACCCCCATACCGTGTAGAGATCCTCTAGAGAGACTCACCCATCTAGCACATCCTCATACTTCCCACGGGTCCAGACTCTAATACTTGCCGGGCTACTACACCAAAACCTTCCCATAAAGGTCATGTGGACGTACGGTAAGGAACTAGTTTAGCGGCACTTAGGTTCGGTCCTTAAGCGATCCGAGCGAGACTCCATTTCATCACCCAGCATTCATGTAGCTTCCGGCTACTCCATCATCACCCATAACACCCTTACATTTCTCGCTCGAATCAAAACCAATCTCCATTTTCACTTAGGGTTTCGAAATCATCAGTTTCAAATCATCACCTCGGACGGCATTGCCGGACCGAGGGTTTTATTCCCAAATCCCAAAGGAGTGTGCAGTAACTGATCCAAAACAGGTTTTAATGCTAAGCAGGGCTAAGCCGGCTAACGCCTATAAACCTAATTAATTTGTCGATCATACCATGATCAGCAGTTAATACTAGGGCTACAAAGATAGGGCTTACGAACCTAGGCTAATGCAGCTACTGGGGAAATAACTATTCTACATAAATTATCGGTGATAACACATAGCATGCACTTTCGCAAACAAAATAATAATACTTTGTAAATATAGGGTTCAATATGATCAAAGTGGGAATGCTTGCCTGGCAAATTGGCCGAGTCTCGAGCTTGAGCTTGATACGATAACTGTTCAGTGTTCCCCACACTCTCCGCCCTAACGTTGCAACTACACGTCAAAAAATTCGGCGAATAAATCAACAATGCAAAGGAGAACCAAATAAGAACCACGCATGCATTCATAGGCTTTAAGTTATGCCTCTTAGACCCAGTCGATTATTAGGGTTTGCACGTACTGTTGATCTCAAAGCTTTTTGATCAAACATGATATGTATAAAATTGGTGATCCATTGAATACTATAAGTTTGATAGGATTTAACATCATGCTTACAAGAAATTACAAAACAACCTTAGCTATATAACATATATTTATACCAACTATATCCAATTTGTCACAGACTCATTTTTGTATTTCAATTTAGTTCCAAAAATTGTAAAAATTGTATCATTAGCTGGGGTCTGGTTTTAAAGGAATGCCAATAACATTTTTTTTAAAAACAAGGGGCTACTGGACTTGAGATACCATATTTTCTTTAGAGGGTTTGTAGGACAAGTGGTGATTTGTTTGGAGCTAGAAAAATGGGATTTAGGTATATGCCATGCATAGCATTTGTACCTGATTTCAGAAACCACGTGGGCCCGGATTCTTGGTAGGGAGAGAGAAGGAGCAGCTCGGTTTTACTCCCCTTCGTTTTCAGCAAGGAGTAGGGCAAGGGAAGGGTAAGAAGAGGAAGGGAGAGGCGCCATGGGATGCTCGGGACTGCAGGACAAAGAGGTCAGGAACTCAAGCAAAAAGGAGGGAGAGATGGGGCTGCCACGGATGGGAAAGAAGTGCCGCGGGGATGGGCTGTCACGGGGAAGAGCTGCCGCAACGGAGGTGCCGTGGCACGGTACTGCCGTGGTGGAGATTTTGGCGGTCGAGGTGCTGCCGTGGTAGGGATGAGGCGGCGGCTCCTTGCCGCGGCAGGTGGGGGCGTGGAACAAAAGGGGCGGCAGCGGCAGGAAGAGAGCTCGGGAGCTACTCCGGCAAGCCCGGCGGTAGCTAGCGGAGCGGTCGGAGCGGATTCAAGCAGCGGCGGCGAGCAGGGGTTGGAGCAGCGGCAAGGGGCGGCGCGGCTCTAGATCTGGGGAGCGGCGGCTTGGTTTGGGCACTTACCGAGGCGGCGGCTACTCCGGGAAGGGGCGCGGCAGAGCCGAGACGAGGGCGGCCGAGTTGGATCAGTCGGAGGAGGCCCCGCGGCCGGAAGTCCTTAGCACTGGTACTGGCAGCGAGGGAGGACCCGAGGGGTAGCGGCGATGGGGACGGCATCCGCAGCAGCTAATCGTTGGGGAGGACGCGTGAGGTCCGTGGGCAGCGGAGACCGGAGAGCATTGGCTCGGGGAGCTATTGAACGGGGGCTCGCCGGCGGGTGAGATTAGCGGGTGGATATTGCCGGGTTTGGGTAACCGTTGCTGCGGCAGGGGCAGAAGGGCAGTGGCAGCAGTGGCCAGAACTGCCGCGGCAGTGCGCGGCGCTGAGGGGTTCTGTCGCGGTGGAGCTGGTTCCGGTGGGCTAGGTCCCAGCGGCGAATGGGGAATGGGACGGCACCTCAGCAATTGAGCGGGCTGTGGAGGAGGAGTGGCCGGCGTGAGGAGCTCGGCTTGCGAAGCAAATGGAGAAAAGGGAAAAGCTTGAGGAGTACAGGGGAGCAGCTCGGGTAGAAAAAGGAGGAGGAGCACATGGCCGGCGCAGGGTTGGGGCTGCCGTGGCGACGCTTGCCGCGGCGAGAATATTGCTACAGCTCGGCCACGCTTGCTGTGACTGGTGCTTCTGTGTTCATAGTGAGCAGTGTTGGGTGGCAGGAGAGAGAGGAGGGAGTAGAGAAAGGAGGAAGGAGACATAGAGATGGGGTTGGCTGTTCATGGGCAGCTCGTCCCTGAGGATGCAGAGGCAGCTTAGGGGCTGGAGCTAGCTCGGAAGGAGAGCAAGGAAGACTGAGCTTGAGCAAAGGGGGAATCAAGGGAGCTGGCATGTGGTGCAGGTAAAAGGGACAGCCGTTAGCTCCAAGACCGAGAAGGAATGCATGTCCACGAACGCTCCAAGACCGAGAAGAAATGCATGTCCACGAACGCGTGTCGACGTGAACATCGGAGGGATTCCAACTGAGTTAGGCACCGATTTGTACTGCGGTCGCAGAGATTCTTGTATGCCGGTGCAAACTACAGCTTAAAGTCAAATGGGACATGACGAGGCAGTGTGTTGACCGAGGGAGAACACGAGGAATCTAGAGACATATCTCAGATATTTCGGGCGGGTTCTCGGGACATTGATTGGAGCACATATATATGTACGTATACTCTAGGAGAGAGAAAAGGTGGCAAGAAATCAAATGGCACGTGCAAATTTATGTAGGGTTCTCAAGGTGCGTGTGTCCATATACACTTGGAAAAATTTTAGCGTATATGTGGTGGCAACGCCGTCAGAATAAGAGGAAGAGGTTGCAGAGGCTAGGGCTTGGGGAAAAATATCTCCGATACACTCGTATATACGCATTGGATTGCTGTCAAGGCTCGTCGTTGCCCTAGGGTTCATTATTTTCCATTTTCAGGCATCTCTGGATTGAGCCTCGATATTTTATGTTACATTCGAGTCGGGGAATATTATTTTGTTACTCCATCAATCTTTCCCGAAATTTCTAGGAAGGCCGAAGGTCGTTAGGTTTCGCGATTTAGGGTTTTAGGAAGAAATAGATTTAACCGAGAATAAAAGAGTCAGGGCTGAAACTAGGGTTTCGAGAGGAGGTTCGAGTTAACTCGGTGTATGGGAATCGGTGCGTGGCACTGGGGTTCTGGAGGGTGGCAAGGCATGTAGAGGGTACGGAGACTCTCGGAACTTCCCTGCCTCGGCTTGGGCTTAGCTGCTGCAGGGTGCCGCGGATATATCGGCACTTATAGCGCGGATGTTTCGTTATTCTTGTGTTAGGGTTTAGCGCGCGTGCATGTATCTAAAGGCAGTATATATGTGCACACGTTCACGATATGACTTGGCGAAGTGGGTGGCAGAAGATTGTGTCATTCGGAAAAAGTTTAGGGCATGTATATGTTTAAATTTAACAAGGGTATTGTGTGGGTTTCCAGTGGTAGATGTTAGTCCAGGTTTAAACTGATCAGGAAAAAGGAAGGGAGTCAAAGGTAGAAGGTCTTGGCCTAATTTTATATAGAGTTAGAATGATTTGGTGCAAAGTTTTAATCGGGTGCACTTTAGTTCACATTATTTAGTAAAAAGTTTTTGTTGGCCCTAATTTTCAGGTTCCGGAAATTCGGGGCGTGACAAACCTACCCCCCTTAAAGGAATCTCGTCCTCGAGATTCGGATAGATTTGGAGGAGTACAGGGGCTGGGTTGCATGGTCTTCTGATGTAGGAGGTCCTCATGGATTCGTCGCGGTCCTTCATCCAGCTCTCGGGACTACCCCCCTTAAAAAATTTGTAAGATATGTATTATCTCAAGATTTTTGGAAACTCTTTTTGATTATCCGCGGTCATTATTTCTGTAAGTGGTTAGTGTTGTTTTGCCAGATCGATTTGACTTATCCGTGCCGATTTGTTCCTTATTTTTATCATTTTGGGTGTCGCCGGAGTGCTGGTATTTGGCGTTGGTTGGCCATGAGTTGAGTGGGGGTTCAGTGCCATGTGTGCCTCGCACCACTTGAGTGCGATCCATAGAATGGGTTCTTGTCTGGCATCTTGCGTGGTTCGACGTGGATGAGATGGCGACCTTTTGTGCAGAGAAGTGACATTATGTTTGGGCATTTGCTTTGGCATCGTAGCAAGGAGGGGAGAGATTAGTGTGAAGATGAGGGAAATAACCTAGGTTTTATTTATTGCTTACAAACAGAACAAACGACAGTTGAAAATGTCTTAGGGTCGGAAGACCCATTGGAAACTCCAGTAAAACAGCAAGAAAACCAACATGACGCGCAACCATGCGTCTACAAGTGCATCAAGCAAATTCGTCTGAGTGCTGAGAGGCATCAGGCCAAATGCAACGGCAAAGATCAGCGCAAAACAAGCACATAAACAACTAGTTGTACCGAGTTGGATAACCCAAACTCGGCGTGCATCATCGGCCTGATTTAACTCTGGGTTGACAGCTTGGGGTGGAACAACTTCCTCTTGAGGGTTCTGGCTCTCTGACGGGGTCGGAGCGCGTTGATAGGTAGCAGTGCACCTGCGACGGCGGGCACTTTCTTCGGTTGCTGGTACTCTTGTCATAGGGAGCTCTTCAATCTCAGGAGCATAGGTGGAAGTTGCCGAAGAGTCGCTAAAAGTGGATGGAGATTGCGAGGAAGGAGGGATCTGTTGCAGTGAGATCCAGAATTCTACCAACTGGGTGAGGAGGTCGTGCTGAGCGACCAGATAGCGGGAGAGATGGGTTACTGCGGCATCTTCATCCAGCAATGGGTTGACAAACCTCGTGCCTCTTTCGGGGACACGATGGGGATAAAAGAAGAAAGCTCTTTGGTTCATACCAGGAACCCAGTAGCGAAGAAGTGCGATGGCCTCCCAAGCGGCCATCTGGATAGCCATGGTGGAAGTCGGCATGGCTCTGCCGTAGACTCGGAACGGCGCGCTTGAATTTGGGCTGCCAGGGAAGATATGAACGTCAGCCCAAAATTCTGGCGTGGTGCCAGAAATCGGGCTTCGGTACACTTCGTATTCCGGTCGTCGAGTGGCTCCGAGGGCTTGCCAGGCTACAGTCCAAAGGACGCTGGCGAAACCGGTAAGGTCTTTAGCAGTGGTCTCTTGACAAAGAGTACCTTGCGGCATCATGCTCGTGGATGAAGGGGGGCTGAGCAAAGGAAGAGAGCGTTGGGAGCGAAGGGTTCTAGCAGCAAGGAACGAGTTGGCGAGAGGTAGGATGGCACAGAGTCTGGAGTGGGTTGGGGCAGAGTCCATATAGCCGTTTGAAGGGTTGATGGCAGACGCGTGGCGTATTGCCCTAGCGGGGGTCCTACCGTCAACGTTCGATTGATAGCTTCCGGGGAGGGGAGAAAACCAAGGCGTTTAGATAAAGGTGGCATGTGGCCGACAACGAGGAGCGAATACCAGGCAATAATTGAAGGTAACTGGGAGGAATAGAAATGCTACTAGCAAAATAAGAAAATACAACAGGGATAGAGGGTGCAATCAAGCATTCATAACACACTGAGAGGGACCACACAACACTTATCCGTACGCCTAACAGCGTATCGGATAACCTTGCCCTGATGTCAGAAGGCATGGGCAAGTTCCTACTACAAACATCAGCATCACAAGAACACGCATCCAACTAATGGCACGAAAGGGCTAGACCAGATCCAACATCCTTGTCCACTTAGCTCGCTTCTGGATCGGCGACCTGGATGGCTTTACTACGGCGCGGAGTTTTAGCCCTTTGAGGGGTTGGAGTGCCTTGAGAAGTCGTGGTTTTCCTGGAGCGGCTACTGCCTCCTTTCGTAGCTGGTATTTTTGGTAGCGGCTGCTCTTCGGTATCAGGGACGGAAGCGACTGTCACCGAGGGGGTGTTAGAAAGGAGCTGGGAAAGCATGGGGACACCAGTTCCTTGTGCCAAAATCCAAGAATTTGCCAGCTGGGTGAGCAGATCGTGTTGAGCTGCAGCGTACAGGGCGAGGTGTTTCACCGTGTTATCTTCTTCTGGGCGCAAGCTTGTGTGTTCGGGGTCTTCTCCAAGAGTGCCGCCAGGATAGAAGGAGAAGGGTGGTTGGTTCATGTTGGGGACCAGTTGGCGAAGACGGAAGATAGCTTCCCATGCAACTAATTGAATGGCCAATGTAGAGGTAGGCATGGTTCTTCCGATGAAACCAAGTGGCATGCCGGGATCAGAGTTGCCTGGGTAGACGTGCACTGTTGCCCAAAACTCGTGCAGGGTGCCAGGAGTTTCGCCTAGGTACACACTGTACTTAGGGCGTTGGGTGGCTCCGAGGGTTTGTCGGACTACGGTCCATAGGACGTTGACGAACCCAGCGAGTTCTTCGACGATGGTGTCCTGGTATAGGGTACCGCAATGCATCGTGTTTGTGGAAAGGGTGACGAACAGAGAAGGAATGCGCAAGAGTGAAGGCTTCTGGCAGGAAGGTGTTACTGGGTGAGGAGATGGTTTGCACGGTGGTGAGGTGCAAAAAGCTCCGAGAGGGTTTTTATAGCCAGTTTGCGGCAGAGTGGTAACCCGTGGTAACTCAGGTTCGAAGGGGTGAAAGGGTGAAGTTACCCTAGGACTTGACAGGTACCGGTCGTCTTTATTGGTTGACGTCATTTGGGGAAAGGGGCAGTCCAGCTTTGACTGGCTACCAACACCATGTGGGGCATGAGAAGTGACAAGGCGGGGGTAAGAAACAGAGTTCACTTTTATTACATAGGCCGTGAAGGCTACTATCATACAAACAAGCGCGGGTACTATACCATGCCTATGGCGATGGCGTACCGCATATGGCATACAAGTACAGTACAACATAGTAGGGATTATAGTCCAATGTACATCATACCGAAGCGTTCTACTAGGCGTTATGCCAGGTTATGTGGTCCATGTCGCTATATAACAATGAACCCTAGTGTCCTAACTTATTGTTCAAGGTCAGATCATCCGATCAATTTGTCCTACGGACAAAGTGAGGCTCCTGACTTTGCATCCGGACATGGTACATGCGGCAGAGGCGTCGTATGGCTTCTCGTGACACGATCATTATGGCTCCTCGTGGACTGAAGTTGTATCCCGTGTAGATATGTGGGATTGCTCGAAGAGAGTGAAAGTACACCGTGGCGTGATATCCAGCATCCATCCCGACAACATAGTCCTTCTGAACAATGAACAGTGGTCGACGACGAACTCCAAGGAAACGAAGCAGCTTTCTCAAGAGGGCGCCCCAGGGGTGTCCGTGTTCTCGGCGAAGCGTGACTTCACTCATCTACAATTTTGATCAAAAGATGAGTTTAAGAAAATTTTTGTTAACACTATGTTCAGAAGTATTTCCGAAGTAAAGAGAAGAAATGCTAGGAATCATGATGAGAGTAGAGCCCACACTTATATCATTATTTTAGCTTTATTTAGGTACAATGATGCAAATGATTAAGATGAAATCACACCAGCTAGACACCAAGCCAAAACCTTTTACTGCAGGTTAGAGACATCAATGATATTCAATTCACTCCTCAGGGCACAGAACCTAGTCTCATCTAAGGGCTTGGTGAATATATCAGCTAATTGTTTTTCAGTCCTTACATGGCACAGCTGTATATCTCCCTTTTCTACATGATCTCTAAGGAAGTGGTGCCTCACTTCTATGTGTTTGGATCTTTGGTGATGTACTGGGTTGTTGGCTAACTTGATTGCACTTTCATTATCATAGAAGAGGGGTACTTGATTAAAAGATATGCTGAAATCTTTCAAGGTCTGTCTCATCCAAAATAGTTGAGCACAACAACTACCAGCAGCTATATACTCAGCTTTTGCAGTGGAAAGGGCTACTGAGTTTTATTTCTTGGATGACCAGGACACTAAGGAATGCCCTAGAAATTGACAAGTACCTGAGGTGCTTTTTCGGTCAACCTTACACCCTGCATAGTCACTATCAGAATAGCCAACTAGCTCAAAATTTGCACCTTTAGGGTACCACAAGCCAAACCCTGAAGTATGAATTAAATATCTCAGAATCCTGCGGACTGTTACTCTGTGACAATCCTTAGGGTTAGCTTGGAATCTAGCACGCATGCAAACACTAAGCATAATATCAGGCCTAGATGCACACAAGTAAAGCAAAGAACCTATCATAGATCTAAATTCTTTCTGATCAGCAGACTTATCTTCAATGTTTAGATCCAGATGGCCATTAGTTTGCATGGGAGTGTGTATACCTTTTGCATCCTTCATGCCAAACTTAGTGATGATGTCTTTGGTAAACTTTTCTTGTGAGATGAAAGTCCCTTCCTTTAGTTGATGGATCTGAAGTCCTAGGAAGTACTTGAGTTCTCCATCCAAAGACATCTCAAATCTCTTGGTCATCAGCTTGCTAAACTCTTCACTCATAGAACGGTTAGTACTGCCAAATATTATGTCATCGACATAAATTTGGCACACAAATAATTCTTTTCCATTTCTTTTAGTGAATAGAGTTGTATCAAGTAAGCCCATTTTAAATCCATTGCTGATTAGAAATTCTTTCAATGTATCATACCATGCTCTTGGTGCTTGTTTTAAACCATAGAGTGCTTTGTGTAGTTTATAGACATGGTATGGTTTCTTGTCTTTTTAAAACCAGGTGGCTGCTCAACATATACAAGCTCAGAAAGTTTACCATTTAGAAATGCTGACTTGACATCCATTTGGTAAAACTTGATATTGTGATGAGCAGCATATGCCAAGAGGATTCTGATGGCTTCAAGTCTTGCTACTGGAGCAAATGTTTCTCCAAAGTCCAGACCTTCTACTTGTGTAAACCCTTGAGCTACAAGTCTGGCTTTGTTCCTCACCACCAGTCCATTTGTGTCTTGCTTGTTCCTGAAGACCCATTTGGTTCCAATCACATTATGATCTTCAGGTCTTTCCACCAGTGACCATACTTCATTTCTTTCAAACTGATTGAACTCTTCATGCATAGCATTGATCCAGTCAGCATCCTTTAGAGCTTCACCTATGGTCCTGAGTTCAACATTTGAGACAAAGGAGTAATGCTCACAAAAATTAGCAATTCGAGATCGAGTGGTCACTCCCCTATTAATGGCACCGATGATGTTGTCCACAGGGTGATCCTTCTGCAACCGGCTGATCACAAGGGGATCTGGGTTAACTGCCTGTGTCACAGCTGATGGAGTTACCTGTGACACCGGTAGTTCTTCCTGTGACACTGCTGGGTGTGTCAGGTCCTCTGCGTCCAGTTGATCATTGGCTGGGTTGCACTCGAACTCTATATCTTGAACTCCAGTGTCTTCAAGAATTGATGAAGAAGAGGGTTCTTGATCACTTGGTGAGGCAGGCTCCTCCTTGATGGTGGGTCTGATCTCACCAGTGGACTTCTTTAGAATATCCTCATTTCCTACATCAATAGCAACTTGCTCTCATTGAGAGCCATAAGACTCATCAAAATCCACATCTATAGATTCTTCAACAACCTTAGAGGAAGTGTTAAAGACTCTATAGGCATGGGAGTTAGTGGAATAACCAAGGAATATACCAACATCAGATTTAGCTTCAAACTTAGTTAGGCGTTTGCCTTTCCTAAGAATGTAGCACTTACAACCAAATACTCTGAAGTATGATATGTTAGGCTTGCTGTTGGTGAGCAGTTCATAAGGAGTCTTCTTGAGTAGTGGATGTAAATATCCTGTTGATAGAGTGACAAGCAGTATTGACAGCTTCAGCCTAAAATCTTGGTGAAGTCTTGTACTCATCCAGTAGAGTCCTTGCCATCTCTATCAAAGTTCTGTTCTTTCTTTCCACCACTCCATTTTGTTGTGGAGCATATGGACCTGAGAATTCATGCTTGATTCCATGCTTGTCCAGAAATGCTTCCACCTTGGAGTTCTTGAATTCACTCCCATTGTCACTCCTGACCTTTACAAGGTTTACCTTCCACTCATTTTATACTCTGACAATGAGATGCTTGAATTTCTTGTACACCTATGTCTTCTCCTTCAAAAAGAACACCCAAGTATACCTAGAGAAATCATCTACAATGACAAAGCCATATTTGTTAGCTCCTAAGCTCTCATAGGTTGTTGGACCAAAGAGGTCAATGTGAATGAGCTCAAAGGAAGTGGAGGTTGTCATGATGTTCTTCGGTCGATGAGCAGCTCCAACTTGTTTGCCAGCTTGACATGCACTGCAGGGCTTGTCTTTTTCAAACTTCACCTTCTCCAAGCCTATAACATAGTCATGTTTGCTCAGCTTGTTTAGAAGTTTCATCCCAGCATGTCCTAGCCGCCTGTGCCACAGCCATTCGACACTGGTCTTGGCCATTAGACACCATGGAGCTGCTGCAGACTGTTCATTGAAATTCACAGTGTATAGCTTACCAGACCTGCATCCTTCAAACACTTGAGAATCATCAGATAGTTTGGAAGCTATAACCTTATCAGGATAGAAAGTAACTTTCATGCCTGTGTCACACAACTGTGACACAGACATCAGACTATAGCCTATCTGATCAACAAGCATTACATTTGATAAGGAGTGATTCTCAGATATGGCAACTTTACCAATGCCATTTACCTTTCCTTTAGAGTTGTTTGCATAGATCACATATTTACTTGGAAGATTTTCACTAGTGATCTACAAACTCCTCCTTGCCTCCAGTCATTTGTTGTGTACATCCACTGTCCACAACCCAATCATTCCCACTGGAGACAGTTTCCTGCAAGATTAGTGATGACACTTAGGGACCCAAACATGTTTGGTTCCCTTTGCAGTTTTATCATAAGCAGAAGTAGCAGAAGTATAGATAGCATATTTATGTTTAAGGTCAGCAGCATCAGCAACAAATGATATGACTTTGATCCTCTTTGGCTGGTAATCGCCTGCAACCTTAGACACATGAGTTAGTGACCTGTCAGATCTACCTGTGACACTGGTGGGTACACAGCTGTGTAAACCACCGGTGACACCGGCAAGTGTAGCCTTACCCAGATGACAGGTAACCATTTTACCAAGTGCATGTGACCTACATACTTGGCCACTATTCTTCCCTTCATGTTCTTCTGCAGAACATAGCCTGGGTTAGAGGGAATGATTGCTTCATTCCTCTTTCTCTGCACATGGCCAATACTTTTATTGTCATTAGTTCCTGCTTGTTTCACAAATTTTGCTGCAAGACAAGTGTTAGTGATAGCAGGCAGTTTATCTTTAGCAGTAGAGGTAGAGTAACCCAAGCCTCTTCGGCCTTCATTTTTCCTTAACATTTCAGCTCTTATAAGCTGATAGTTTTGCATGCCAATGTTGGCACTGCAAAGGCCTTTTCTCATGAGCCTCTTAAGCTCTTCTAGCTCCTCCTTGAGCTTGTTGTGCTCAGCTGCATCCACAAAGTTAGTAACATTAGAGGTTGAGGCCTCTTTAGAGTTGTCTACTACTCCACCTGTAGATGTTAGAATATTTATTTTGCTGGCACAGTTTAAATATGATTCTATGACAGTAGGAGCAGGTAAAGGCATAGCTTTAGCAATATTATCAGAAATATCAATGCATAAGGCATGCTTTGCCTTTAACTCTTCATGCTCCTTGAGGAGAAGCTCATGTGCTGATCTGAGCTTCTCATGAGCTATTTCCAGGTTCTCATGGTCCAGCCTGAGATTCTCCCTGTCATCTGAGACTTCATCACAGGTCTCTCTCAGCTCCCTCAGTTTATCCCTAAGGGATATGTTCTCCTTCCTCTCCCTGCAGTATCCCTTCTCTGCTCTCTCTAAGATATCCATTAGTTCAGCATAATCAGGGAAATCATCTTCAGTTAATACCTTAGAGTCCTTAGCCATGAGGCATAAGGGAGCAGGAGTGGATGGAGCTTGATCGGCCTTAAAGTTCAGCATGGAGCTGTGTGACCTGGCTGTGTCACAGCTGGGTCCATCAGCCAAGCTGATAGCAATCCCAGCTACCTGTTCTTCGTCCTCTGACTCTTCCTCTGAGCCAGAGTCATCTGATACCCAAGCTTGTCCCACATAGGCTCTGGCAGTGGCCTTGTTCTTGGAATGAGCTGGGTGCTTACTGTTGAAGATTTTCTTCTTGCCATTGAAGTCCCTCTTCTTCTTGAAATGGCTGTTGTCCTTCTTCTTTGCTGGACAATCAGCTGCAAAGTGGCCTTCCTTGCCACACTCAAAGCATTTGTTGTTTCTGGATGGTTTCTTTCCTCTGAACCTCTTAGTAGACCCAAACTGCTTCTTTTTCCTATAAAATTTCCTGAAGTTCCTTGTGAGAAGGATTAGCTCACTCTCTTCTCCACTGGTCATCTCATCATTCAGCTCTTCACTGCTATCACTCTCAGGATGAGAAGTAGAAGCAGTGGTCTTCAGTGCAATGTTCTTCTTGACAGTGGCTGAGGAGGTGTGCTTTCCTTCTTGCTTGATTTCCATCTCATGTGTTAGGATCCTTCCTAACACTTCAGTTGGCTTCATCTTCTCAAACCCATCTTTCTCCTTTAGCATGAGAACAAGAGTTCTGTATGGCTTGGGAAGCACTGATAAGAACTTCTTGATCACATCTTCATCCTCAACTCTGTTGGAGCCCAAAGCCTTCAGCTGGTTGGTGATGAGAGTCAATCTTGAGTATAGAGAATTTATATCTTCACCATGCTCATGCTCGAATCTCTCCAGAGTTGATTCCAGCAGTCCTCTTGGACTTTTTCAGGTGTCACTGCCTTCATATATCTGCCTTAGGGTATCCCAAATCTCCTTAGCAGACTCCATTGTGCTGACTCTGTTAAAGTCATGTTCTTGCAAGCCCATGAAGATGGCAGTGGCAGCTCTGTCATTATTCTGGATATTCTTCTTGTCGTTGATGGTGAGAGCTAAAGCGTTCTCCACGACATAACCTGTATGAACAATATCCCACACATCTGGATCGATAGCGGTAAGATGCATCTGCATCTTCCTTTTCCAGAAAGCATAATTAGATCCAGTAAAGACATGTATTTTACCCTCATAGCCCGACATCCTTTACTCTGCCTGTTAAGCCAATTCAAAGAGCAACCTGGCTCTGATACCAATTGAAAGGACCAAGGGTGCCGACTAGAGGGGGGTGAATAGGAGGCTAATTAAAATTACTTCATTTTAATCTTGTTAACTGGATATTGACTTAACAGATTATCAGATTTAATTGGCTATGTGACAGGTGCGTAGCATAGGTGAAATATGACAAGTAAAATAGCACGTGGCTGTCACACAGGTGGGTCACACAGGTGATCTAATGACCTAGCACAGGTAAGCAAGTATGTGGCTGTGACACAGGTGACTAAGACAGGTAGAAAAGATGATATATATAACACCTGAGACACAGCTAGTACAAGCAGACACAAAGCAGATTAAGCAGGTATAAAGTAGATCTGAATCAGATGAACAAGAGTATCTCAGATCATATAAGCACACAATGAATATAACTGCTAGAGGAAATAGGCTAAGCACTCAGAGAGAGACAAGTAGATTTATCCGGAAGTTCCCTACTCTTTTCAGAGAGGTACGTCTCCGTTGGAGAGACTTCTCCGAAGAGATAGTCAGCACTGAATCGTGCTTATCCTCCGAGTACCTTACGTTCAGGCCTCTTCTTTGCTTGTGGAGGTCCTTTTGCCTTGTAGCAGGATGACCTCGATGCTCCTTCACAAACTTACTGATTCAGCCCACACAAGTTTGGGTGATATCAGTAACTCCTACACCCGTCTAGGAGTAGACACTCCAAGAGTAACTGATGATGCAGCAGCAATCTCTTGGAGGAACCTTTGCTCGTGCTCAAAGCTCACAAACTCACTCGGACTAACCCTTAGGCTTTTGGCTCTTGTTGAGTGGTTGGAGGCTTTGCAACGGTCGTATATGATTCACTGGTTTGAGCAAGGTTGAGGACGAAGTCCTCCCTTGGTCCCCTATATATAGGGTCCTCAGGCACCTGACCGTTGCCCTGTTGCCACGTAGGATTAAGTGAATCACCGGTGTCAGCCACCGGTGACACAGCTACACACTACGTCCAACTGCACCCGGTTCAGGCAGACCGACACCTGTGTCACCGGCGGCACACACAGGTGAACCCTTAGCTGATAGCCGCACTAGTCAAGCCCGGTCCTGGCACATGACATGCCCTCAGCATACGTCAAACTCTAATACCTATAAGGAGAGAACCTCCGACAGACTTCTGACACATCAGATCGCCTATCGCAGTGCAGGTACCTTAGCATTTTCAAGCTCTCCCCTGGTACAGAGATGTACCTGAGTCATAGAGCGGAAGACCACCTGTGACACAGCTGTGTCACACAGGTGCCTAAAGCTCTAGAGTTTTCACTGTTAGCACTACAGAGCACTAACACAAAACAGCTTCATACTTTGTGCAAAGCTATTAACACAGGGCAATTGACCTCAAAGCATCAATGCCCTTGACCAACACTCTGAGCAATGAGCAAGATTCCCTTAGACAACTGCTACTGTTTCATCCCTCTTGATAGTACGGGTGGTTCCTATGGACTCAAAGAAACTAGCAAATCTAGGCTTAACCTGCCACCAACTGAAGTCACGGCCCTTGACGCATCAAGCCACCATCACCTTGCTTGCAGCTCCCTGCACAGCACCAGCTTCTTCTCAGCTGTGACACAGCTGCCTAGCACAGCCATCTCTTTGTCCTTGAAACCACCTTGTACCCTTTTTGGTGATCATCCTTCACTGGATAACCCTTCTTCATGGAACCTGTAAACTCTGCTTACACTCAATGTAAACATTAAATTCCAGTTTAAGTTGCCATTAACCATCAAAACCATATTAGGGTCTAGATGATCTTTCACAAGTGGGCCCTACCTATCATTGATCCGAGTTAGTGTTGACCAGAGTTGACTTGGGGACCCACATGTCAGTCTCTGAGGCTAAGACATAGATGAGTAATAAAATATTTATTATTATTTACTGAGAAAAATTAAAAAAGTGTATTTAAATTGATTAAATCTTAGAAAATTCATAGAAAATCTATTTTTAATCAAGAAATGCAAATAATATATCAAAATATTCAGAAAAATGAGATCTACTCAAATATGTCATTTTCATACATGTTTGCATACTAGAAAAAATGTAAATGACTAAAAACTCAAATTAGGGTTTTCCCGATTAGCCGAAAATCATCGGATCGCGATATCTCGAGCGTCCAGACTCCGATTAAATTGATTCTACTTGAATTAGCCTTTATTTTGAGTCTTCTATGCCATGACATGCATTTCATATCATGCTGACATTCATCATTGTGATATTTAATATTACGCCTCCTTTTTTCGGTGTTTTCGTTCTTCCCGATAGAGCCAGAAGTTTCCGAAGCGTATAATCCTGAGCAGGAACAAGATTTGATAGCCGAACCATAAGGGAAGCAACCCTGTGAACATTTTGCAGTCATCCTGCTATTTGCAAATTATTAATTGTTTCCAAAACCCTAATGCGTTCAACTTATAATTTATGTTAAGTGCTAGCTTTATTCCTTACATAACTTACTTTGTCGCTCAATCAACCCCACCACACCCTAACCTATTTAGAGTACTATAGTTGTTGCTTCTAAGTTACTTATATAGTTAATGATGCTTAGACATGCTTAGACATGTAGAAGTCGTAATTCCTTGGATGACAGACAAAACACAACACTCTAGGTAGGTTAGGTGGTAGGTGGGTGTTCACCAGGAAGTAAACATGCTTAGACATGTAGAAGTCGTAATTCCTTAGATGACAGACAAAACACAACACTCTAGGTAGGTTAGGTGGTAGGTGGGTGTTCACCAGGAAGTAACTAATGAACTTGATTAATAATAATCGGGTTTAGACGAGAGGCCATGGCTGGGAGCATGGTGGTTGTCTCATTTTTCCCACAAGGACCGGTTCCCGGTGTCCTTTGAACCAAGATTTGCGTACTTCTACACGGGTGATATAATGGGCCACCCACGACTGAATAATTTGTCTAGACTTGAGTTATGAGCTGCATAGTTTGCCGTTTCCATTCGCTGGGTGAGTGAAAAGTGATGTGATGTGGTGCCTCAATATAGGTGTAAGGGTTACACACGGTCCGGGACTGGAGATGTAACACCGGTTTTGGGACCGTGTCGGGGTACCGACCGGACTGGTGTACACGGATTAGCCCATTAGGGTGGCTCATATTTAAGTCGAAAACATTGTAAAGGTCGTGTTCAATCACACTCTGCTAACACACCTCGGGAAGTGTGTCTTTGGCCTAGCATTAAGGTCGATTGATACGTGTAGGTAAAGATGTACACCCCTGCAGGGTTTGAACTATTCGAATAGCTGTGTCCGTGGTTATGGACAACTTGTTAAGAATTCACATCGAATTAGACAACTACAACGACACTTTAAAACATGCCAACTCTAAGATGGAGGAGTTAGCGATTGCTTCCTCCCTGGTGGTTGAGGAAGAACTGAGGTTTAAGTGTTCGGTGGTCTGCAATAGATTTCTGTATGAAGATTTGATTCATCTCCTTTAAAATTAATCTAGTAGTCGAATTTCATCCTACTTAAAAAGTATTGTCAAACGAATAATCAGCTTTCCGCAAAGTAGTCCACAATTACCCCCTTATTGAAACCTGTTGCATCTTTTACTAATTTTCCTTGTAAGTCTTGTGGAGTACAATTTTTGTACTCACCTTGCAGTCATTGATAATTTTGTGCAGAGGAAATCATCCCCTCAACGGATGGTTTCTATGTAGAGATCGACGCCCACGACGACTAACCGCTGGGAATCCTAGGCAGTGGTCCTGCCCAGGGTTCGGCAGCTTGGTTTGTTTTGCTGCCATCATTTGGCCTTACCTTTTTGGCTTCTTAGCCATGTTTAATCTTCCACTGTGTAATCAACTCTTTGTGTGAATTATGTTGTTAAGTTTTAAAGAACAACTAGTATTATTGTAGTTTCAGTCGTAGAGTTGCTGTTGTGATACTTGTTTGTTCTCACCTACTTCATGTGCCTTACGTGTATGTTATTGAAGCACATGGTGCAGGTAGAGTTTCAGAGTCTATATCATAGAATTGTTAGGTTTAATCACCCCTGTGAAGTGACTCTTCCACTGGGAGTTTGAGAACTATATCATCATACTCCAGCCGAGCATTAATTTGCTGGGACGAGTTTGGGATTGATGTTCCGGCTCAGTGAGAAAAGAGTGAGGAGACCATATCACCCTACTTAATCTGTGCATTAGTTTGCCAAAACAAGTTTGGGGTTGATGTCTCGGGCTATTCGAAGCCATATCACTCCACTCCTCTTGGAATTGATACCCAAGGGTTGAGGTCGGGGTTGACGTTTTGACTTAGCGGGTGATTTCACTTAAGATTCTCTGTTATGGATTTTAGGTCCCGACATGAATACAAGGCATAAAAGAAAAAGTAACAAAAGAAATATTACAAAAACTGTAATTACAACTGTTAATTACATACTTGTTTCAAGAATAAATAAAGAAGATAAAAAGAAACAAAAGCTACATGAATGAAATTCTATCAATACATTACTGTCTATACATAATCTTTGAATGTCGAGCTGTAGAAGACTGAATGTGGGGCAGGCAGCATCAGAAATATTTGCGGTAGTAGAGGTTGTCGAGTATATGCACTCGAGACCATTAGGATCACGCAGATTGCTATAGGAGGCAACAAGTTTTAAAAATGATGTTTTAGATATATGGTGGTTCCACCGGCACATTTTCTCCTAAACCCGCAAAGTTAATTGCGAGGGGAAAAGAGCACCAGAAGCGGAACCTAGTCTTCTTTTCAAAGTAAGTCTAGAAAAAAAATTTGTTTTCAAAAATGTCACCCTTATTGGACCAAACTAACTTATATGTATATATGGATATAGAGAAGAGAGAGAGTAGTAAAAAATACTATTCTTTTTACCTATACTACTATTGCCTCTAGTAGTTTTTTTTAAGAAGAAGTTTTAAAAAAGAAAAATATTTCAGATAAGGCATCTGTCCATCGAAGGATTCATCTAGCAGCCCACAACAATTAACCAAAGTTAGATCCTTAGTCTAGAAGTTAGCCAAGGGACCAAGCAAATATCTATTGTGATTATTCAGTAAAAATATCAGCACAGCCAACCTTAGGCAGCAGGAGGTGGTTATATTGCCACCGAAGGAAAGAGGCCGTACCAGGTATCTATAGAAACTAGGGAGGAGAGCAACACAACAGTAGTAGCCATCATCACCACAACCACCATTGACACCACCATTCCTTGGAGCTAAGCCAAGGAATCACAGCATAGAGGCCAAGCTCTAGGAGGCCAAGAACTAAGAACAACAAGGAATAGACAAGAGGGAAGACCATCGGTATGTCAAGAGGAGCAAGATCAACAGGGTCTAGGAAGCCAGGTCCCTGTCACTATCTAGATTAGAAGAGAGGTAGAAATTCATTCACGATCATCATAATCTTGCATATGCATATAAATGAAAGCTTGACATGATAGAGAGAAACCACTACCTCAGATAACACTTTTGCTGCACGAACATCACTGACGGGCACGAGGAGGCCCGTCACTGATTAGATTAAACACTAACGGGCGAGTAAGGGCCCGTCAGTAAATGTGATGCAGAAGGCGAGAGAGCCAACTTCTACTGATGGGCACAATAAACGCCCGTTAGTAGAAGTGGCAACAAAGGAGAAATTCGGCATCTCTACTGGCATTGACTTTCTCTGACGGGCGAGCCTAAACAGCTCATCAGTGAATGTAGAACTTCCACTGACGGGTAAACTAAGGCCCGTCAGTGGATGTTAACTCCAGAATAACCCTCAAGGGCATACTTATCACTGACTGTCGATCTTTTTGTGCCCGTCAGTGATAATCCTGCACCTTTATAAGGGAGGCCGCGCTAGCAGCTGGCCGTTGAGCTCGCACGCCTCAACACGGCCAGCTGCAAGCTCCGGCGATTCGGTGGGGATTTTGGTAGGCTGCTGCTCTCCTTCCTTATCCCCCTCCTCCCTCTCCTCCCTCCCTCCTCCTCTAGATCTAGATCTAGATCATTAATTAATCCTCTCCTTCCTCCCTCCCTCCCTCCCTCCCTCCTCCTCCTAGATATCTAGATCTCTTTTAACCCTCCTCCCTCCCTCCTCCCCCTCCACCCATTTTCCCCTCTCTTAATTTCCTCCCATCCCCTCCTCTCTCTCCTTACCCTATTTCGAAGGCTAGCGAGCTCTCTTTGGTACGATGTAGTACATGGAAGAAAAGAATAAATTTGTGTTCATTTTGTTAATTTGGAATATAATCAATTAGTTTGTTGTTGTAGGGATCGATGGATTGAAATTAGATGTACGGCGAAAGGGCAATACAGAGTTTTCTCGATACTTTGAATGGGTTTCTAGATGTGGTCGAGGACGATAGGGAGAAAAAGGGTGCGAACAAGATGTGTTGTCCGTGCTGTGGATGCAAGAACACGATAATGTTCAGAGAGAAAGGCATGTTGCAGCTACACTTGTTGACTCGAGGTTTCATGGAAGGTTATACATGTTGGACAAGTCACGGTGAGGAGGCGGAAATTTTAGCTAGTCCTGAATGTCAATCGAATCGACCAATACAAAACCGATCTACATATCACCATATGTATGTAACCCGAATCTAAAACTTAACAGCATTGGCTCTGATACCACTGTAGGGATACGGGTAGGCTACACTAGCGTAAAACAAAATTTTCTACCACGTAAACCAGGAATTGCTATCGCAGTACATCACGAGATTACCCCTTGTTGCGCAGAACCGTAGAGGAAGTAGAGTCGATGCAGTGGAAGCAGCTGTAGTCGTACTACCTTCTCCTCCTCGCGGTTCCCTCGAACAGATCGTCTCCTCCTCGTGGTTCCCTTGGGCGGATCGTCCAAGCGTCACGGCTGCAATGCCTCCAAGGTATCCACACGTTCGGGGAGGAACGTTGCTCGTCCGGATTGCTAGATCCGAACAGGCAACCTTAGGCGTGGGAGAGATGATGGCTAGGGTTTCGGAAACTCTCTGTTAGCCTCCCTAACACGTCCGTCCTCCTCCTTATATAGACGTCCCCATAATGGGCTTCTACATTATAGGCCCATTAGGAGTCAATGCCTAGTCTAATTCGGATTCTAATCCGAATTTAAGCTCCTGCCCCTTAAGTGTGTGACCCTATAGGTTCACGCACATTTAGACATGAACCAAGTACTCCTACTCGGTCAATAATTGGTAGTGGCCCCTAGCAGGACGTGCCAACTCTCAAACGTACGTAAAGATCGTATCGGACGAACCATCACAATGTTATGTATGTAACTCCCTTTGCCTCACGATATTTGTCAAGCTCAAAATCGAGCTTGACAGCTCTTTCTCGATCGTGTGTCTCGGATTCCTTTACTAGGTTAACTCTTTAACCTTAAGTAGCACGGCCATGCATTTCTGGATCCGATCACTCGAGGGACCCTGAGATATCTCTCTCATCACAGCGAGGGGCAAATCCCATCTCGATTGACCATGAATCGCATCATGCTTCATGACAAACAAGAAGGCAGCCTTTATGACTACCCAGTTACGGAGTAGCGTTGGACAACCCCTAAGTAAGTCATTTACACATATCAAGTACACACGACAATCTCAGGTCAAAGGACATAGCACACACATTGTGTCTTAAGTTGGGTCTGTCCAACCCCATGTTCCCTAACATGTGCTCATACAATTGGTTCGACATCTCTATGTCCATGACCTGTGAAACATGATCATCAACCAATACATATGCTAGTCTATTATTTATATGTGTCCTCACATGAGTTCCGACTAGGGACCAATTTAGAATAATCATTCAAGGTTAATATGAGTTCCACAAACAAGTCACATACTTGCCAATCAATACAAATGATATTATTCAAGGAACATTTAATAAATCATGGATACAATGAAATATGATCATCCCTATGATTGCCACGAGGGTATATTTCTAACAGGCATCACCGCCAGATTCCTAGTCTCGTGTGGATATCTTCACTCTTCTTCATGATGCAAACAGATGTTTTACTCGCCCATTCTTTGTTGAGGTGGTCCTGATGGTGGCCTGGCACATTTGGAAACAATGTAATGGGTTTATATTTCAAGGTGTCATACCCTCTTCGAAGGGCTTGGAGACGTGCTTCCAAGGAAGATACTTCGTTGCTTTTTGCATCAAATTAAGTCTAGCACAAGAAAGCTCTCCAGATTGGCTTAGTTTTCTTTCCTAGACTTTTTGGTAATTAACTTGCAAATATCTTTTTTTTTGCGAAGCAACTTCCAAATATCTTGTATATATATAACTCTCGTTTGATTTTAATAAAATTACCGTAGGGGCCTCCCCTACTATTCTTGGTCAAGAAATAGAAATATGGCAAATTTATTGCACTTTCGACTAGGTATTATAGCTACCTTTTCACTTTGCACTAGGTTATGGAAAACGGGTCACTTTACACCAGTAGGGCCACTCTAATTTTCCACCTTGCATCAGGTAATAGTCTTGGAGAGGAAAACGGAATGAGTTCTTTTTCTAACCACAATAAATTAAGTCACAGGTCACTCATGAAACATGCTGGTATGTAGCAAGATCAGTCACACATATATTTTGTTGAGGGTTGAGAGCAAAAATTAATGATAAATCTAATAATAGTAATCACACAGATCGGCACATAATCACCTTTGATTAATTGTATACAGAGATAATAATGTAAGTATGCACCGATCAAACAGCTTGTAAGATCACTAGTAGGTATGTATATACAAGTACACAACGAACTTTGCCTGAATAATTAGTTTAATTGATTCAGTGGGCCAAGCACTAAAACTGTTTGGTTTTCCTCTCCAAGTGTATTAACTGGTGCAGAGTGACAAATTAAAGAGAACCCATTGGTGCAAAGTAGCTGGTTTTTCATAACATCGTGCGAAGTAAAAAGTAGCCACAATGCCTGGTCCCAGATGCAATAAACTCATATATGGCAGCAAAACCGGTGCATAGATTGTTTCTAGCTTTTATTTGACAAGGGAGCATATAGCAAGCTCAATGCTGTTAAGAATCTTGAGAGCCTTATTCTTATTCAGCCAATACAAATTAGCAAACAATTATGGAAGAAGTCACTGTAACTAATTCTTCACAATTTTTTGCCACTGATCCTGTTGATGCTAGTGTTTGATAGCGATCTTTTTTTCCTGGCCAATATAGATTACAACATCCCCACCAAGTTTGATGAGCTAGTAAACCTCATGCATGGATCAAGTTTCGCACGAGGTTAAGTGAAAGTTGCTGCTAATCTAAATTGTAAGATTAGCTGCTCTCTCAAGATCTATCGAGCTTGAAGCTAGTAGGGTTTGCTTTGTAAGAAAAGGTACCGCGGATCTACAAAATAGTCAAAAACATAAATACATAGACGCAAAGTATAAACATTCCAAAAGCTACTGGATCAAATTGCAACTCACTCCTATAAGAATAGTAACAGCTGGCATCATGTCATGTAAATAGAGGCAACCATCTTAAGCTGTGAACTTAGATGCAAAGTACAAATATGTAAAGATGGTCCAAAGAAGGGGATTCTTTTTACGGGGAATGAGAGAGCTTTATTGCTTAACCAGAAGTAGAGTTATTACAATCATATGCGACGAGCTCCAAGACAGGGAGGAGGAGCAGCGTGCGTCACAACGTGTACAAGAAGAAAAATCTCTCTTTGACTATCTAGCTATTCATGAGCAATAGTATTGCACTCTCTCAACACCTTTGAAATTTGTCCAGCTGGAAGGAGATTGAACACAGCCTTGGCCTCCATCACCAACTGACCTATCGCAGATCGGTCCTCCGTTCTCTCCTTCAGAGCCCAGACCACCAAGGTGCAATTAGACTCAAGCCAAGTCGGCATCCTAATCCAGTCAGTACAAAGCCGCAGGCCCTCCAAGCAAGCAAGCACTGGATAAGGGGATTTTTAATGGCATTTGAACTCATCGAAAGAATTCAGACAAAGGAGTGCATATATATCCTTCAGTGTGTATTTCCTTTGGAAGAATTCAAAAGATAACAATTTTATGCAGATTAAGTACTATTAGAAGTTAACAATTAATAGCCACTGATGGAAATGACAGGGTAACAATTAAAAGTAAGGAACTATCAATTACTTACATCTATTACTATTCATTAGAGCTAGTCATGTACCAAGGAAGAAGAAATTACCGCTATACCGAACAACTGAAAGCATCTACTAAAATATACTGGACACTGACACTAACATTACCACTAGAAAATATAAAGGATTCTATAAAAGTAACATGCAGTCATTCTTATAGGTAATCAGAAATCATGGTGCTATTTGAAGGACAAATCAAAAATATGAGTAAGAAAATATCCAAAAACATGAGTGAGAAAAGTGCATTTAACCGCAATTGTTTGCTCTTTAAGGTTCATAGACTAGCATATTTTACTGCTCTGACAGAAAAGGGACTTGAAATTTACAGCATATGTTTGATGTATGTTATATGGCTAAATTGCTACGCATACAGGATTAATAAATAGTTACCAACAGAAATGCAAAAAATAAAACCACATAAGCACAAAAGATAGATACTAAGATATTGTTACCAGAGCAACAATTTTCACTAATGAGAATCGGTTAGTTCTTCACTAAACAACATTGCAGAAACAGCTAAATTATTGGAACTTGGACTATCTATTTATTTGAAAACCGCCACTAATAAGTTGCTCGTTTATTACCACCCCAACAGACCGAGTCTTGTCTTAAATGTTCTGTTCTTACACAGTGGCTACGGAGCTCTAGCGATTTTTCGACTCAGAAGTTGAATTAGGCCAAAAAAAACCATGGATTTGGAGAGGATATTGCATATCTATTTCATATTGGTGATTTAAGGTTATTGATTGGTTCAAAAAAATGATTAATTTGATTAAATCTAATGTGGTAAAAAGAGATAATGTAGATTTATGTTATGGCAAATTGTATTTGTTTTTGTTGATTTTACGGCATATAATTGGTTGTAATTACTATATTGAGCATGTGGCTAGCTATTTTATGGTGACAAAATGATAGATTTGAATGGTTTAGATATTATGAACGGGACAGATCGATACATATATATATGTGTGTGTGTGTGTGTGTGTATATATACACATATATATATATGTGTGTGTATATATATAGCATATATGAGTAATTCATAATTTTAGAATTGATTTATATTATCTTGTAAATAGGTGTTGTAATTCTTGGAAGTTTGCATGAAATAAAATATTGAGAATGTTTTGATATAGTGAAAACCTACATATTAATAACATGATTAATTAAAAAATTATCAATTAAGTCATATATTAAGTTGCACTTGATGTAAATAAATTTGTAATTATTGGTAGGTTGTATGTCCGTGAATTGAATATAATATTGGTAATAATTCTTTAGATATAGTCAAAACCGTACTGACATAGTAAGGATAATATTAATTTATATTATATAGATTAATTAACTCTTGGTAGGCACTTTGTGAACCTCAATATTTAATATGAATTAATTAAATTTGTTTTTATGTGTCGTGTATATGGACCAAAACTGGATGTACGATGCTGACCGCTTAAGTGAAAGGTACCTTAATGGCATTTTAGATTTCATAAGAGTTGTGGAAGAGTATAAGTTGAATAGGAAGAAACAATATATTTCTTATCCATGAAAAGACTGTGAGAATGTACACATGTTTGAGAACTCAGAGCAGATCCAAGATCATCTTATTCGTAGGGGTTTCATAGAACGGTACACATGTTGGACAAGTCACGGTGAGCAGGAGACAATACAGGAAGGTGATAATGACGATATCGTGGAGGAAAATAACTACATGGCGGATGATGTCGATTCTGAGTCAGATAAAGAAACATCGTTAGGTGATTGTCACCATCTAGATGAGATGTTGCACCATGCAGAAGGAAAACGTAATACGCAAGAGTACGAAAAATTACAAGTCTTGATGGGGGACTCGGAGAAACATTTGTTTGAGGAAATGCAAGAATAACTACACAAAATTGTCATCAGTGCTTGAATTGTTGAATCTGAAGGCAATCAACAGGTGGTCAGATAAGAGTTTCACGGTGTTGTTATGTCCCATAGCGGACATGATTCCAGAGGGAAACGAGTTTCCTAGAAGTAAGTACCAAGCCAAGAAGGTTCTTTGTTTGTTGCGAATGGAAACGCAATACGTACATGCTTGTCAGAATGACTGTATCCTCTTCTGCAAAGAGTTCACAAACCTCCATGCATGTTCAGTGTGCAAGTCATCTTGATATAAGCATAAGGAGCAAGGCGATGAAGATGAGGGGAACGAGGTGACGAAAGGGACTCCAGATAAGGTCATGTTGTATCTACCTATAATTCACCGTCTGAAGCTTTTATTTGCAAACCCAAAGGATGCAAAACTATTGCGTTGGCACGCTGAGGAGCACAAGAATGATGGAAAGTTTAGACATCCTACTGATTCCATCCAGTAAACAAACACCGATAGGAAATTCAAAGATGTCAGTAGGGAACCAAGAAACATAAGTTTTGGATTGAGCACAGATGGAATGAACCCATTTGGAAACATGAGTAGCCGTCATAGCACATGCCCTATGAATCTCTATATCTATAACATTCCTCCTTGGTTGTGCATGAAGTGAAAGTATATTATGATAGTGATACTTTTGCAAGGATCAAAGAAATCTGGGAATGATATAGATGTTTTCCTAGACATTGATGGACAATCTCATAAAACTATGGATCCATGAGGAAGATGTATCTGATGGTCACAAGCGAGAGAACTTCAATTTGCATAGCTTGCTGTTATGCACCATAAATGATTATCCCGCCTTTGCTAACCTTTCGAGGTAGAGTTCGAAAAGGTCAAAAGCATGTACAAACTACTTGGATGATATGGCTAGTGTGGGCTTAAGCATTTGGGAAAAGTAGTGTACATCCGTCACCATAAGTTCCTTTGGAGAGATCACTCATAGCATCGAATAAAGAAACAATCCAATGGACAAAACGAGGATGGTACACCTTTGAAGCAATTTAGTGGGATGAAGGTATATGACATGGTTAAGGATATAAAACTCACGTATGGGAATGAAAGGAAAGTAAAGACTACACGTGAGAAGGCTGTATGGAAGAAGAGGTCGATATTCTGGAACTTACCTTAGTGGGAGCACCTACAAGTTCGTCACTGAATCGACATCATGCACGTAGAGAAAAATGTTTATGATAGCGTGATTGGTTGGCTATTGAATAACAAGGGCAAAATGAAGGATGACCTTAAGAAATGGGTTGACTTGTTGGACATGGAAATCAGAAAGGAGTTACACCGAAAAAGACTAAAATTGGCCGAATGTTCTGTGAACCTGCCCATTATACTCTGTGTAGGGCTGAGAGAAAAGAGTTATGTCATTTCCTGCATGGTGTGAAAGTTCCGTCTAGCTACTCCTCAAACATCAGAAGCTTTGTTTCGGTAGAAGATTTAAAATTAATTGGCATGAAGTCTCATGATTGTCATGTATTGATCACTTAGCTGCTCCCGATTGCTATTCATAATATTCTACCTACCAAGATTCGAGAGACAATCATGAGGTTGTGTTCTTTTTTTAACACAATATCTCAGAAGGTCATCGATCCCATAGAACTAGATGCTCTTCAAGAAGAGGTGGTGAAAATTTTATGTTAGCTTAAGATGTATTTCCCCCATCATTTTTTGATATTATGGTGCATCTCATTGTGCATCTTACGAGAGAGATAAAGTGGTGCGAGCCAGTGTTCCTTAATAGCATGTACCCTTTCAAGAGGTACATGGTAATTCTAAAGCATTTCGTGCAGAACCAATCACGCTTAGAGGGAAGCATCATCGAAGCCTATGCAAATGAAGAGGTCTTTGAGTTTTGCATCTACTACATGGCTGCAGTAAAACCGATAGGTTTCCTGAATCTCGTCATGAGGGGAGGCTTTGGGGTATCAGAACCATCGCCAAGAAAAATGTTAATACTGACCTGAAGGTTATTGATCAAGCGCATTTTATGGTCTTACAACACATGGTTGTAATGGGCCTGTATATTGTCCGACATAAGGCCAAGATACGTGAGGATAATCCGAAAGCAACAGAAGTTTGGGTGATGAACGAGTACAGTCGTCGGTTTAACAAATGGTTATATGAGCAACCTCATGGGTTATCGTTACGTAAACCTAGGGTCACTTGGTTGGTAGAAGAACCAGCATGTATAGTTGTGACATGGTAAGGAATGGACATACATGGTAACACATTTATACTAGAGATCAGGATCAGAAGAGGACAAACCAAAATAGCGGTGTCCACATAGATGTTCGAGATACGGCTGTTAGGAAGAGCTTGTACCATGCGTATATAGAGGAGATCTGGGAGCTAGACTATGTTAAGTTTAAGATTCCGCTATTTTTGTTGCCGTTGGGTCAATCTCTCACAGGTGAAAGTTGATAAATCCGGCTTCACAACTGTAGATCTCATAAGTACTACATAGAAAGATGAACCATTTGTCCTATCAAATCAAGTCAAATAGATATTTTATGTAACCAACCCTTCAAATAAAAGGCAGCACATAGTCAGGACTCGAAAAGAAACATTGTTGGAGTTGACGATATAGTTGATGAGGATGAGTACAATCAGTTTGAGGAGATGTCTTCTTCCCAAGATGGCATAACGATCGAGGAAGAACCAAATCAAGACGAAACTACATACGTACGCGACGATCATTACGAATGATTCACATTTGTAGTAAATTAGAAATATGCAATCATGTGGGATTTAATGTGATGTATAATATATATGAATGTGGATTTGACAATATCATGCACAATATTGATTGGAATATGTAACATCTCTATTTTGCCCTTATATATATGGTGCATCATGATCATTTCATAGCATGGTTGCATGGATCAAGAAAATCGAGAAGAATTTTGAAATTTTCCAATACTGCCAAGGAAAGATCTTCGGAAAACCTTAATTTAATGTAAGGGCCAAAATATGAATTTTTATTTTTATTTTAAAAATCTTTGAACAACACACCCTAAAATTTGGTTTAATAGTTCTATATACTTTTATGGATATATAGAGAAAAATTTAGTCTTTAAAAGGTCATTTGAATTTTCTTTTAAAAGGTTTAAAGCAAAAATCCAAAAAAAAACCCTTCCCTGCCAACTAGGCCGCTCGGCCCAGTTCCCTTCCCCCTCGGCCCACCTCCATCCCGCCTCTGGCACAGCCTAACAGGCTACCTAGGCCCGCGTGGCCCATCTCCCGCGTCGCAGCCCACCTCCCAGCCCGCTCCGGGCCTTGCCCTTATCCTCTCGACCACCGCCACGTGGCTGCCACCGCCGCCACACGGTTGCTCGCCGTGGTGAGCACGCGCACACAAGCAGCGACCACCTCCTCCTTCGTCTCCTATAAGCCACGCCAAGCTCCGCCCTCCCCCCCTCCTCTCTCTCTCCCGTCTACCCCACATGACGCCGCCGTTCGCCACCACCACGACGCAGCCGTCAAGCCGGAGCTCACCGCCGCCTCTCCCGGAGGAGAAGAGGGCGGGATCTGCACGGAGAGAAGACGATGTCGATCCGCTCGGGGACGATGGCAGGGATGAGCGTGGGGACAAACATGGGGACAAGGTGCGGAGCACGGTGGCAGGACAGAAGGCTCTGTGCGAAGCGGTTGGGGTGATAGTGAGCGAGAGAAGCGGGATGGCGAGCGAGATGCGATGACGAGTGCAATAGTGAGGCTGTTGGAGAAGGCTTTTGTTGGTTAGGACAAAAAATAGCGATAGCGAGCGGGATAGGAAAGGCTGATGCCTATGCTGTTAGGTTCCACCATGGAATTTTTTTTTGAAAGAGAGATTTTATTAATTCAATTCTCCGACCTTTGCATCAAGTTGATGCACACAGTCAATAATGTTTACAGAATTGCTATTTCTCAGTCGACTGAGAAATTTTTATTTCTTAGTCGACCCAGTTGCACATTTTTTATACCTAAGTTGCATGTGCAACTTAAGTATAGAAAATGTGCAACTGCTCGGTTATGCTCAGTTACACATTTCTAGACCTGAAATTACACATGATTTCTAAAATGTGCAACTACTCAATTAACCATTGGATCAAAAATCAACGCTTAGGATCGTTGACTTAGAAATAACTATTTCTAAGTCGACTTAGAAATAGACACTCCCTAATGTTTAACTAACAGAGAGTTTGATAAAAATTAAAAAAGATTACACGAACACATAGTACCACAGCAAACAAAGAGTTAAATTGGAATATTAAACATCCATCAAAACACTACCACCTAAACTCCTCCAAGAACGGCAACTAAACACAAAGAGCTCCTTCGCGACAGCCTCTAATCATCTGCTGCCCTATACCATGACATCCCTGTTCTCTAGCTTTTGCAATGGCGCCTAAATCCTCAATATGCTGCCACAACTGTAGATGACCTGGTTGGGATGAGAGAGCATCTTTTTATCAAAAATAATATCATTACGGCAAAGCCATATCGCCCAACATACCGTAACTGCGCCGGCCAAGTTTGAACTCGTAACTGTAACCCCCCCGGCCAAATATAGCAGGCCAACAAATATAAAACTCATAACACATGGATCCAGTTACCCTGAAATGTGGCCGCAAAGAAATACTTCAATGAGGAACACATATCATCGTAAAATATGACTACAAGTATTGACGAAACAAGTGCCGGTCATAAACAAAGAGCCAACAAATGCCGTGACGAATGCATGTTGTTATTGTTGGTAGATAGAATGCACAATGGAAACTTAATTGTCCCAAAACAAATATTATCATAAAAAATCCCTAGTCCCCACGCCATTGGTCCCACGCCGTTATGACGATTTGTGTTAAACATTCTATGACGACTTTTCTTCGCTCGTCACATAATTTTAGGGCTAATCGGACTATAAGACAGTGCTCATGACGATAGCAAGAAAAACATCATAGAAGATTACTTTTCTACGACTTTTTCTGAACATCATGTCGTTTTTGTCATGGAATAAGAGATTTATTGTAGTACCTGCTAGGGGTGCACTAAGGCCCTGTTTGGTTGGGCTGCGGCTTTTAAAAAAGCGGCTGTTGGCTGGCTGTATGGAATAGCGACTGTGGCTGTTGGCATATGAAGATTCGGTTGTGCACGTTTGGTTGGGCTGTGGCTGTTAGCTGTATATGAACCAATTGTCTGAAATGCCCCTAAAATCAATATGAACCAAATTTTAAAATCGATATTGTGTGAGGTTCGATCCAATGTTACAAATACAAATAAAAAATAAAAAATTACAAATATAAATAGAATACAAATTATTTCTTAAATAAATTTGCAGAAAATAATAATATACATAAAAATAATTGTTTAAACTAAAATTACAGAAAATAATAAATAGAAATAAAAAATGAAAAAATGAAAATAAAAACGGGCTGGGGGGCATCGGCCAACCGGCCCAAATCCACCGCCTCCTCCCCTCTATCCCCGCCGTCGCCGGTCGCTCCCCTCCCTCCCCGCCGCCGCCGCCGGTCGCTCCCCTCCCTCCCCGCCGCGCGCCGGTCCCTCCCCTCCCTCCCCGCCGCTTCCCTCGCCGCACACCGGTCGCTCCCCTCCGTCCCCGCCGCTTCCCTCGCCGCGCGCCGGTCCCTCCCCTCCATCCCCGCCGCTGCCGGTCGCTCCCCTCCCTCCCCGCCGCGCGCCGGTCCCTCCCCTCCCTCCCCGCCGCTTCCCTCGCCGCGCACCGGTCGCTCCCCTCCGTCCCCGCCGCTTCCCTCGCCGCACGCCGGTCGCTCCCCTCCATCCCCGCCGCCGCCGATCCCTCCCCTCCATCCCCGCCGCGCGCCGGTCCCTCCCCTCCATCCCCGCCGCTTCCCTCGCCGCGCGCCGCCTTCCTCGCCCCGCGCGCGTGCCTCCGGCCCCGCCTCCCCCTCCTGCTACCTCGGTTCCGCCTCCAGGGCGCGCCGCTGCGTCTCCCCTGGGCTCCGCCGCCACCTACGGTCGCCGCCACCGGCGGATCCCGCCGCCGGCCGTAGCCCTCCGCCTCGGCAGCCTCCGCCACCAGCTGCTCCCTCCGCCGGTCTCTCCGTGGCTTCGGTCGGTCGGGATGGGAGAGAAGGGCGTAAGGGCATTTGCCCGTAAATGGAATGAACCGACGGGGGCAAAAATGGAAAACGACTCGAAATTTTAAGTGAAGGTTGCGGGAAGCTGCCTCCGGGGTGTTTTTGCGCGTAGCTCGTTTTGCACACGGGGCCGTCGCGAGCTGTTGGCAACAGCCGGGCGGAAGCCGGTCGTTTGGTTCGGCTTCGGCTGTTGGAAGGGAAAAGCTGGGGTAGAAGCTAAACCAAACACAGCCTAAGAGCTGAATAAATATGTATGGCATTCCTTCAAATAATGTGTAATAAGAGCAGGTACGGATTGATAACTATCATCATGTAAATCATATTCTAGAATGTTTTACGGAGTCATGGTCGAGCATGGATAGTGTCAAACATACGTTTTTTCCTTCCATATTCCTCCAGTAGCCTGCGGCCGGTCAGACGCTGCTCCGTCTGCACTCGTAGGTATAAGTTGGGTATAGGTGCGTAGGTGCTTAATATATATTTCTTTTAAAATCGCTAACTGCATTATTAATTCAAAATGTTTATAGGGTATATAAGCAATCTTCGTGAGTTGACAACCAAACGGACCACCGAGAGAAAGGTAGCCGCCTTTGGTGACCTATGAGCCTCATAGTTCAATTCCCTATATATACTCATTACGGAAAGATCGATACATGGGTGAAGTCCTGGCTCCAGTCCTTGACCTCCCCTAGAAGAGAGCTGTAGCTACACATACCCTCGCTTGCGAGGTTGTAGATCACGTCCAAGCAAGGTGCTTAATATGTTTGCTATCCAAACGGAAATGGGCCTGCTAGCCCAACGCAGGATGGGCCAAGAGTTTCAAGAATTATGGGCTTGATAGACTCCTTTATCGGGTCCTCTAAGGCAGGCCATCGTGTCCGAAAAGAAATTATTTTGTGTTCTAATATAAAATGGAAACCCAAAACGCTAGCCGAGCCGAAGAAAGAAGGCATGAATCTACGAAAGTTACGTCATGGGAGAGTCAAAGAGAGCCTACCAGGGATGTTGAAAATGGTTTTGTGAACCCGTTTGAAAGCTATAAAAGCACGATATTCTTTGTTGCATGCATGTCCCACTTCCTTCCATGCTGCTCAAAACTCTTTGGGCCACCCGAGACCTGCGTATTGAGGAGCCACATGAGGTGTTGCTGGATAGGTAGGTCTGTCAAAAGGAGATCGGGTTCGACAAACTATTTGAGCTCACAGCTTACTCTTGTCCAACGGACGTTTTGGGAGGCAGATATGATCCCGTCGTTCTTCTACTTCTACGACAGTGAGTGCGTGTTGGAGGAAGAGGCTTGGAGCTTGGAAGCGACGGCGACAGGGTCTCTACCTTTTGATATGTGTAGTGATGCGTGACGCTTTCTACGGGAGTCACTGGCCACGTGTCCTTGGGTCAGGTTTAGTAATTTCTTCTTACTTTATGTCCTACTCCACTTTATTATGATACCTTATTATATAGGGATATTTTAGATTTTCTAACCCAATCTAATAAGAGGGATGGAGTTTTAAAAAATGGAGATAATGGGAAATACAGAGTGCACAAATGTAAAAGGAGGATATGTTTATTTTCAAAACTTAGATGTTCAGGAGGTGATCCAATGGTTGGACTAGATTTCTCTTCGTGGTCCGTACCCACGCAACGTGTGCTAGTCATCAGTGCCAACGAGGCCTATAGGCCAAGCGAAAATGAGCACAAATTCTCAAGCACATCCTAAAGTTACAATCGATCCGAACTTAGAAAGGAGAGTGTAACATATCATATATTATATGTATAGAAAGTACGAAAAAGAAGGTTGTATTTTGCAAGATGGAAACAGTAGTACCAACAACGTGTCTGTTTCATGCACTTGGATCATGGATCATTTTTTGTTGCAAGTAAGAGATAGCTTTACTGATTACTCAAAAACACGATTACAATCTGGAGCGACCAATTAGGGGACACAACTCCATACAACAATAAGATGTATGCTCGTCATGTTGTGGGAGCATATTCATGACTTTATTTTGCCCTTCTTTTTCTCTTTGACTTCTGTACTTGATATCAATTCTTAACCACAAATATAATGGTTTTGCGGGCATGAACTAAGCTGGGACACCAAATTAATATTGTGATCAAAGGAACTCACGCACGTGGATTTTCATAGACACACACGAACACATCTGTAGTGAATGAGCAAATAAAGTAGATACATTTTAAACGTATCACACGCTCATAGAGATGGCAAGAACAATGCTTAATAAATACAAGACATCCGACAATTTTTAGGTGGAAGCCATCAATACCACTTGTCTTGCAATAAACCGGTTGTATCTTCACTGCCTCTTGAAGAAAACCCCCTACGAGCTACTCACCAAGGACAAGACTAACATCTCTTACTTTCGAATCTTCGATAGTAAGTGTTTCATCTTGAATAAGAAGAGTAGGTTATCCAAATTTGTGCCTAAATGTGACGAAGGTTTCTGGCTTGGATATGAATCAAATTCGCGCACCTACTGAATATTCAACAAGGCCACCTGTGTTGTTGAAGAATCGTGTGATGTGCAATTTGATAAAAATAATGGCTTCCAATTGGAGCAAGTTGATCCACATGAGGTAGGTGATGAGGGTCCTTCTCAAGCAATCAACACTACCACAGATACCCATATCACAGGCAGGTAAAAATCATCATCATAGTCGGTTTTTTCACCCATCTATGACAAATTGTTTGTGATAACTTTCGTCATCATAGACCATTTCTCATCCTAGCCGTCGTCACCGTAGAAGCTGCTGCCAGATCTGGATTTGGAGTAGAGCACCTCCCTGGCGCATCTGAGCCAGAGCTGTCGCCCAAGATGAGAAGGAGGGAAGGGGAGGAGGGCACGTCGTCGCTCGCTAGAGCCTCTGCAAGCCGCGCTCGTTGAAGGCTCTGCTATGGCTGCCGTCGTGCAACGGGAGAGGGAGGAGGGCATCGCGGAAGCTATGCTTGCTGAAGCCTCCACTACGACCATCGTCTTGCAGCGAGAGGAGGGCGTCATGGATCTGGCCCCTCCTCGGTGTCCACCTTCGCGGCCCCTCCACTGCGAGAGAGTGAGAGAGCAGTGAGATCAACGGGAAAGAGAGAGACGGGCCAGAGGAAGAGAGAGCTAGGGTGGCGTGCACAACACTATTGGGACTTAGGGGAATTTTGGAGATGGGGGCACGGTTGTGAGGAGTTAGGGTTAGGACAGGCGGGAGACTCACGACTGAGGAGAGGAGGCGGGGATCAGTTAGGGTTTTCTTATATGTGGAGATAGAGGCGATGGGACGGGTTAGGCTGGCATAGTTGGGTGGCAAATCACAAACGGTTTCTAAACAAAAGTCCATCTATGATGACTTAAAAACTTTATGTGATATCCCACATCACAGACGAGTTTTTTAACCATATGTGATGACCTAATCATCCCAAACAATTTTTTTGGACCGTCTATGATGACATCTTTCATAGACGATTTCTGTGACCTATCTGTAATGAGGCTTCCAAGATAACAATTTATGTAGTAGTGCAAGAAAATGTCCATAGGAGAGATTAAGCCAATGGAGATTTTGGAGGTCCAATCCACAAAAACACCACCTATGCAAGTCGAGCTCTCCACCTCCATACAAGATTCAAGTGCAAGTATGGAATAACAAGAAGAAGGAGCACAAACTCAACAAGTTCCACTATATCCCCGAGAACATAACCACCCAATCGACAATATATTTGGTGACATGAATAGGGGAGTAACCACTCGATCTCGAGTTGCCAATTTTTGTGAATATTACTCATTTTCTCTTGCTTGGAACTTGTTAAGATGGAAGAAGCACTTGAAGATATGGATTGGTGAACACTATGCATGAAGAGCTCAACAACTTCACCTGGGACAAAGTTTGGTGATTAGTAGAAATGCCGGATCAAAACATCATAGGGACAAAGTGGATCTTTTAGAACAAGCAAGATGAAGAGGGTCCAAGCATCCGTAATAAGGCACGGTTAGTAGCACAAGGTTTGACCCAAGTTAAAGGTTTGGACCATGGTGAAACCTATTCCCCCATTTCTCGCTTTGAGGCTATACATATTGCTTGCTTTTGCCACTCATAATAATTTCAAGTTATATCAAATGGATGTCAAGAGTGCTTTCATGAATAGTCCAATTTCTAAAGTAGTATATGTAGCTTAACCTCCCAGTTTTGAGGATTCCAAATTCCTCAATTATGTTTATAAACTTCATAAGACACTATATGGGCTCAAGTAAGCCCCACGAGCATGGTACGAGTACCTTAGCGATTTTCTAGTCAATATAGGGTTTGAAGTTGGGAAGACGATACTACTCTTTTCACTAAGAAGATTGATAATGACTTTTTTGTATGCCAAATATATGTTGATGATATCATCTTCAGTTCTACTAACAAGTTATTTAGTGAAGAGTTCAAAAAAATGATGGCCAAGAAGTTTGAGATGTCAATGATAGGGAAGTTACAACTCTTTCTCAGATTTCAAATTAAGCAACTCAACGAGGGGAGGTGATATGTCAAACCAAGTGCGTGAAAGGATATGCTCAAAAAAATTGACATAGTGAACACCAAGCCCGTCCGCACCCCATGCAAATAAATGGACACCTTGACCTCAGTAATGATGGTAAGGCCATTGATCAAAATGTATCTCTCTATGATTGGCTACTTGCTTTATCTTGTGCATCTAGGCCCGATATCATGCTTTGTGTGTGCATGCGTGCTAGATTTCAAGGCGCTCATAAGGAGTGTCACTTAGTGCCAGTCAAGAGAATACTTAGATATCTTGTTCATACCCCCAAACTTAGGGCCCAAACTTAGATATCTTTGATATTGTTGGATATTCGAATTCGGATTTGTGGGTTGCAAGGTTGATAGGAAAAGCACCTCCAAAACATGCCAATTATTTGGTAGATCTTTAGTTCCGTGGTTTTCCAAGAAACAAAAATCTGTAGCCCTATCCACCACCGAAGCGAAGTATGCCTATGCGGGTAGTTGTTGCGCTCAATTGTTGTGGATTAGGAACTTTTTGAGATATATGGAATTGACATAAAAATATGCCTCTATTGTGTGATAAGAAAAAGTGCAATAAAGCTAGCTAACTATCCTGTTCAACACTCCCGAACCAAGCACATAGATATCCAACACCACTTTCTTAGGAATCATGTCGCTAAAGGAGATATAGAGTTGAGCCATGTAAGGACCGAAAAAAATTTGGCCAATATCTTCACCAAACCATCACATGAGCATAGGTTTTGTGAGTTAAGAATGAACTAAATATCTTAGATTCTTGAAATGTGGCTTGACATCTTGGATATTCGTGTCTTTGTTTGTGTTTTCGAAAGTTAAGATCAGAGAACACATTAAGGCGAGCGTTGTGCTCTCAGTGTACACAAACATCTCAAATGTGAACAAATCAACATTTTTGCAAATGCATTGTTCTTAAAGTAATAAGTTTGCAAAATGTCAGCTATTGCTTTTTGGAAGTATATTCTCTAATGAATATTAGTCCTAGTGCATATTGAAAGCTCATACATGGTGGCAACACCACCATATCTCCATCTTTGGTTCCTTCGAAGTTGATCTTGCCTCTCTCAATACTTAGGTATTATTGGTGCATTTTCCCCCATTTATCTAAATGATGAGTTCAACTTTGTTTTAACCACATCAAATTGTTGCTTTCCATGCTTGTATCTTACCCAAGTGGATGTGAGTAAAATCCCTAAGAGCCCTTAGACTTGTTCTCTCTAAATCTCATCTAAAGTCCATCCTCTATAAAAATGCACATGAGTTCTGAAATCTTCTTCTTGAATACTCCGACCTCCTTGCTAGAGTATCCCACAATCGAACACATAGTTTTTGTCTGAGCCTCGAAGTTGGCCCTAGTAAATCTAGGTGACTCTCGACTGCACACTATCCAAATACTCTGGATTCCTTCCCGAAGTCTCTGGATGTGTGTTAGCAAAGAGTCTCTGGATTTCCTCCGACACTCCGGTTGTAAATAGCCTTTCATTCTTTCCGGATACTCTAGGAGTACTCCTAGAGTCTTCAAGCAGCTATCAATGTGCACGTAACGGCCAATCTAGGGAGTTGTGTCTCACCTCCATCCTTTTTCTCAAACTCATCCTGTGCACCCCATCACCCTAGTGGCCGCATGTTTCGAAGCCTCCATCGGCCTCTCCTCTACCACCCTTGGTACTAATCTTGACGAGGCACCTTCCCGCTAGCTTCCTCAACCATCACCAGAGTTTCTCCACTGCAGTGTCTCCTCCTCCATTGGATGAGATGGATTGAAGCAATCTAACCCTAGGGTCAAATCTGTTGGATACTCCAGGAAATCTAGCTCCCACTCTTATCCTTGTGCTCCTTATAGTCAAATCCTTTTGTTTCACATGTCGATCTCACCGTATTCATAGTCAGTACTTTTCTAGGGTTAGGGTCCGAGTTGTCTACCCGGATACTTTAGATTCATCCTGGTTACTCCGGGTCTAACCTAGAGTATCAGGACTAACAATTGATGCCCTAATCTCGTGACGTCTTTTGCTATGGATCGATGGTTTCTCTGTTATACCTCATGCATACTTACCTTATCCTCTCACTTGTTTTTTCACAGTGCATCCTCGTGCGGAGCACCAAGATGGGGTCTGGCTCTAGTGAGGAAGCCGGCACATTCGTGGAGACGAGGAAGAAGAAGACCATGGTTGAGGAGATGGGGGACCCTCAAATATCTGATGATGAGGATCACATTTTCATCAGCTACTGGATGATGTATGTGATTTGGAAGGTGAAGGACTGAATAATGAAAGGGGAGAAGAAAGTTCCTCTCCAGATCTCCTGTAGAAAGAAACTGACAGAAGAAACTACTCCTCCTCCTCCTCCAAAGAAGTTCATGGGTGCCGCTCAGAGGGCCCAAGCTTGCGAAGATGCTAGGAGGACGGCACCTCCCCAGAAAGCCAAGAAGAACAGCACAGCTGGTAGTGCCTCCAAGAAGGCAGGTTCGTAGAGTGCAACAAGTGCCAAAGCATCTCCTCCTCCTCCTCCATCATAGGACAAGATTGTGTTGAGCATCTCCTCTTCCTCCTCCATCATAGGACAAGATTGTGTTGACC
This sequence comes from Stipa capillata, assembly GCA_019208055.1. NCBI lineage: Eukaryota > Viridiplantae > Streptophyta > Magnoliopsida > Poales > Poaceae > Stipa > Stipa capillata. Next base: position 96,061 of record JAGXJF010003725.1, read on the forward strand.
ATTTATCAACTTTTGGGAGGTCAGACTCCAAAAGAGGTGGAGGATTACATGTCCATGAATAAGGGAAAATATCAACAGATCAGATGGGACATAAATTCTTATGCTCGGAGGAGGGACGCCATCAATCCTCATTTTCACACCCTGGTACAGCAGGGTGTCTATGAGTCCATTTATCTGAGTTGGAGAAGCTTATCATCCATCAGAGGTCCATTGAATGGAGGTACACTAGGGTTAATTCTCCCAGGTTTCTGGAGGTGTATGAAGTTTACGAGGAGTAGGGTTTGAATCATTTGATGGGCATCAAGTACGATTGGTGCGAGGAAATCATCCTACAGTTCTATGCCACTCTCTACATTGAGAAGGATGATGTGATGAATCTCCACTAGATGACAAATGGCAAGAAGTACTAAGCAACTTTTGTTGACTTTGCCAACATACTAGAGATTTTAGGGACTGAAGATACAGAAGCCACCAAGCTACATGCAATTGACGCTCTTGCTCCTGACATGATTGCCTGTCTATACCACCATGATCATATCAGTGGATTGAAGCCACTCTATGCCACCATGAACAAGTTCTTCACACACTCCATGGCACCCAAGGATGGAGATGCGTCATATGTCAAATCCTACACCTTGAACCTTCTCAAGGAAATGCAGTATTAGGGAAGGATTCATGCCATTGATTTCATCTTCAGTGAGATCAGATTAGCTATGGTCGAGCAGAAAAGGTCCCTACATTATGCTCCATACGTTTAGAGGTTGGTAGATGCCATCACCAATGAAGAGTTCCGCCACTAGGTTAAGCATGGTGTCTATCAACCTTGACTTGAGAAGGCTGCCCTAGTTGAAGCTACCCCGAGGCCTTCATCTTCTAGAGCAACCAATAACCCCTCCCCCTCCCTCAAAGTGTCCTTAGCTTGACTATCAATGCTCTCAAGTCCATCTTCTCTATCTGCAAGAGCATCAAAGACCAAGCAGTCTCAGATCTAGAAGACTCACAAAAAGAATGCCAACCGGATGAAGATGATGCAAGCCTTCTTGAATATGCCAAACATCTCACACTACTACAGAACAGGTCTTTTAAGACCCTCCATCACACACGGTTCAGCGTAAACCATAAGCAATGCAAACATCGCACACAGTCACCAAATCACGCCCTTGTGCGATGTGCCTGGGCAAAATGGCCCAGGTGTAATGTGGGGCACATCGCACACGGTCACCCGTAAATGTTTGTTTGCGATAAGGTAGCAAGCATCGGTGACATTTTTCCTGGCTAATCATGTGCGATGTTGTGAGAATCAGTGAAGGTTATTTTTGATAAATGTGTGCGATGTCATATCACTTAAGTCAGTAGCAACCGCAACCGCCTCGGGTTCGCATGTGGCGGGCAACACAAAGAGTCCGGCCCCCCTATAAACCGCAATCTGCCTTGACCTCTTCAATGTCTCTATTTCTTCATTCCTCCAAACGCCACCTCCAGCCACCTCCTCGATCCTCTTCTCCTTCCCCGACCCTCTAGCCACCTCCTCGATCTCTTGCAATGGCCACTGCAGGGAGCTTTTCGGGGAAGCAGAAGCGCGAAGCATCGCCTCCTTCGCCCATCCGCGAGGACCGCGTGCGCATGAACATGGAGATATCCCGCACCACGTATGAAGCATTGGAGTTGGACCAGTATGGTGACACCAAGGACACCCTCCTCTGTGCGTACAACGCCGACCTTGTGCAGTACTCTGGTGCGTACGTCGTCTGGTGTATCCTGCATAAGAAGTTTCCGCGGCACCGTTTTCTCCTCCAAGCTCACCACGAGCCAGGGCATATCCTCGTCTTGCGCCTCCATGCGAAGTACATCCGATGGGGTGCCGAGATGGTGAGCTTCTTCAAAGTTGTTACTGTCTCCCCTCTAAAGCTGAATCCTCTGGACGAAGATCTCTCACTGGAGAAGATCTAGATAGTTTTTATTTCCATTTGCTTCACATTATGTGTATATTTATGAACTAGCCTTTTGTTATGTAATGTAACGAACTAGCCTTTGGTTGTTATGTGATATTTAGAAATGTCTTCTTAATCTGTGTTGGAAATTTTTATTTAATCTGTGTTTGAAATGTCTTCTTAATAGGTGACAGTTGTTTTTGATAACCGTGTGCGTTGTCATATCGCTTAATCAATGACGGTTGTTTTTCATACTGAACCGTCTGTGATGTTATTTAATAGGAACATCATTTTTCCTGTTTATTGGCTAGCTAGCCCTTCGAAACAGAACACAGCAGCATATATAAATATAAATATATATATATATATATATATATATATATATATATCCACTAATCTGCACCTACGCTCAGAATACTTATTCTGCGCGCTGACCAACCGACCGAGCCAGCCAGCCCAGACCCACCACGTCCCTCCCTTTTCACCACTGACCGTAAAACTATTCAATAGATATAGTAAATCCATCGAACTATATTACTGTCGAACAGATCCCTCATAGTAACGTAACTTCACATGTAAAATACGGTAATTTTATGTCTATCGAGTAGTAAAACAACATGTGTCATCGTAAACTTTAGGACTCTAATAATTTTTGTATAAAGCGTGTCGCAAAATTACTATTATATGTATACGATATTACGATCTCGCAGCCATCATTTTACTGCATGTCTGATCGTTCCATACTAGAAAGGAAATATTTCTTCTCTTTGTTCACAATCACTTGTGTAGCCCAGTTGGTTAGTAGAGAAGAGCAACGAGCATGAGGTCCAGGGTTCGAATCCCGCCCCATCCTTATTTTTTCAATTAAAACAGATTAGGGGAATATTTCTTCTATACTAGAAATATTTCTTCTATGTATTCACAATCACTTGCATAGTCTAGTTGGTTAGAAGAGAAGAGCAACGTGCATGAGGTCCACGGTTCGAATCTCACCATCTCCTTATTTATTCAATTAAAACGGATGGCGCGCGACTGTGAAAGTGTTGCCAAAAAGTTGTAGAACTTAAAATTTTTTTACGGTCTGAGATGTGCGCGAGACAGTAAAGGTGTGTATAGGATGTCGTAAAATCTATCACCAAATGTAGTAACGCACGAGACAGTAAAGTTATGTATAGGATATCGTAATATCTATCACCAAATATAGTAAAAAGTCGTCAAACTCAGAAGTTTTTTACGGTCGAGATGCGCGAGGTAGTAAAGTTGTGTATATGATATCGTAAAATCTATCGCAAAATGTAGTAATTCTGAATCACACTAAAATCTCAGCAGTAAAATTCCGTCCGAAAATTACTACTCGATAGACATAAAATTACTGCCCCATTTTTTTTCCTTCGTTGGTTCCGTGGCTGGCTCGGTCTGGCGCGTTTCGGTCGGAGCGCAGATTAGCTTAATCTGCGCTCTCGCACATATTAGCACTGCCGTATATATATATATATCATATTCACATAAAGTTCACAGATCATATCACATTCATATCATATCACAGATCATCACAGATAGTACCATATATATATGAACCACGAACAAAACACATAGATATCTTAACAAACAACAAAATTAAAGTTGCCCTTGCATATATCATAACAGTTCATAACCAAAAGCTCCAACCCATAACATAATAGGATAAAAATAACTACTATTCCTCATCAAGTGGAAAGGTGAACGCCTTGAATTCACGACCAACATCTGGGGCAGCTTGCGCTAGAGCATTAATCTTGGTGAATCCGATCAAGCTACCACCCCTCTGAAGTTTTGCACAGGGACCTTATCAGCATCTTCCTCATCTTCAAAGGCAACTAGAACAACACCATGGACGTAGTGGTCAACAACCCTGAATTTTGAATGGCCAAGAAAGTCTTCAAGCGTTGAGGCAACAATGAAAGATAGAGTGAAATTTCTATCCACAACGTTAGCACACACAACATTGTTAGTATCTCTAAATTGTACTTTCAGAGCATTGCGGGTAACTTGAGAGATTTTAAAAATCTGCCCTCTTTGCTTTTGTGCATCGTCAGGAACATTCTATAATATTCCAATTAAAAACCAGTTCAGAATTGAAATAACTTTGCATTCACCATTAATTCAGTTTTGGAAAGACAAAGTATTACTCATCACACAATACTATTTTATTCAAAAAATATTAACCTTCTTGCTAAAAAAGAGCCGCCAGCTTCGGAGTCCATCTTACATTTCTTCGATTGAAATGACATGTCCATCTATAATATATATATGTAATGATATTTTTTTGAAACTAGCTACTTTTGTAATAATTCTATAAGAAACTAAACATTGAGCAAGAAGAGGAGATGTAGAGGAGGCGTGCAGCAGTGAGATGACGTACGTACCGTACTTGGTGGAGGAAGAGGAGAGGCTGGCACGACGGTGCATGGAGGAGTAGATTGAAGGCCAGCGACAACGGTGGAGGAGGAGAGGAGGCCGGCGACAATTGTGCGGAGGAAAGAGGTAGGGGCTAGTGCGCGTGTTTGCTACATAGGGCTTGGGGTGACGAGGGCAAAGAAGACGAAGGGCCAAAGAAGATGCATGAGGGGACGGAGGGATGAAACGTTAACGAAGAGGAGATAAAACGGCGCAATGGTTTCATCACGTAGCGGCGTTTTATCAAATAAAAAGGTGACCGATGCTATCAGCGCACACGGTCACCATTACATGCCCATGTGCGATGTGAGGAACATCGCACACAGTTGCTCAGAAGCGACCGTGTGCGATTTATCAGCGACGGTTATTTCTCGTGGCCCGTGTGCGATGTGAGGAACATCGCACACAGTCGCTCGGAAATGACCGTGTGCGATTTATCAGCGACGGTTATTTCTTGTGGCTCGTGTGCGATGTGAGGAACATCACACACAGTCGCTTGGAAGTGATCGTGTGCAATTTATCAGCGACGGTTATTTCCCATGGCCTGTGTGCGATGTGGTAGAGTGAATCGGTGACGCTATTTCCCAGTTGACCTTGTGCGATGTTGTAATTATCGATGACGTGTTGTTTTGGTAGCCGTGTGCGATATCATATGACTTAAGTAGCTCGATCGACCTGGACCTGAATCTATCAGTTCGATCGAGCGGCGCGGCAGGTTGTTCGAGGTGGCGGCAGCTTGTTGGAGGGGTAGCGCATGGCGGCTCGGGCTAATTGGAGTGCGCTACACATTCTCGGGTGGGGTTTAGGAACTCTCTTTACCTATGTAACCCTAGCTAACCCTAGTTTTACCTATGCATTCTGTACTCGGTTTATCACTCTCACTTATGATACGTGTACATGTGTAATTCTGTTCCATATGTTTTTTCATCTGAGAATTAATTGTTATTTTTTGTGGACTAATCATTTGTATGTAGATGGATCGAAGTTAGATGTCCAAGAGTCATACAAGTCGACATATATCTGTGGCATTGTTTGTTTCATCACAGTCACCGAGGCAGACATGAAACAGGGGGGAACCATTGATTTTTTGTCCATGCTTTGATTGTGATAATTCTACATTGTGGGAGAACCCAAGAGTGATCGAAGAACATTTGTTTCGGAGGGGTTTCAAGATAGGATATACATGTTGGACCAAACAAGGTGAAGAGTCTGCAATGCATGAACAAAACGATGGTGATGATATGCCAAACCCCTATGATGGCCAGCCAAATGTTGATGATTGTGATTTCGATGGTGATGATATTGCTATGCCAGATCTGCATCAGATGATTCATGATTTCGAGAGCTACCATGACGATGGAGAATACAAAGAATTCATGGGCTTGAAGGAAGACGCCGAGAAACCATTGTATCCAAACTGCAAGGCAAAACACTCCAAGTTGTCAGCCACACTTGACCTCTTGAGATTAAAGGCAGAAAGCGGTTGGTCAGACATGAGCTTCACAAAGATGTTGGGTCTTTTTCACAAAAATGCTTCCAAATGACAATAAGTTGCCAAAAAGCATCTACGAAGCCAAGAAGGTGATTTGCCCCATGGGACCAGAAGTACGGAAGATACACGCATGTACTAATGACTGTATGCTTTACCGCAATGAGTACAAAGATTTGTGTTCATGTCCAGTATGTAAAGCTCCTCGATACAAATGTAAGTTAGCAAAACACAAAGACAAAGCCGACGATGAGATCAAGACGGGAGTTCGTAATAAGCTTGTATCGTACTTGCTTGTAATTCCTCCGTTGAAGCGTTTGTTTGCAAACCCAAAGGAAGTAAAGCTGATGCGTTGGCATATAGAGGGATGTAAGAATGATGGAAAGATGAGACACCCGGCTGATGCTGCCCAGTGGAGAAGAATCAATGTGAAGTACCCAAGCTTTGGTGATGACGCAAGGAATGTAAGATTTGTAATGAGTACGGATGGAATGAATCCATTTGGCAGCATGAGTAGCAGACACAACACTTGGCCTGTGCTTTTATGTATGTATAACCTTCCTTCTAGTTGTGTATGAAGAAGAAGTACATCATGATGTCGATACTTATCTAAAGGCCAAAGCAACCTGGAAATGAAATCAATGTTTACTTTAGGCTATTGGTGGAAGAACTACAAACATTGTGGAAAGAGGAAGGGGTAAGGGTATGGGATGCGTACAAAAATGAGCTATTCAACCTACGTGCATTGTTGCTCCTTACCATTAGGATTATCCAGCACTTGCTAATGCTTCAGGGTAGAGTACAAGGGGAGCCAAAGCATGTGTGACATGCATATATTATACCAAGTGTGTTTGGCTTCCGTTCTCGCGCAAAACCGTATACATGCATCATCGGAGGTTATTGAGAAGAAATCACCCTTACCGTAACATGAAGGAATAGTTTGACAAGAATATAGAAAGAGGTGCCAAACCAAGGCCTTTTACCGGTGATGAGGTCAGTGAGATGGTCAAGGATGTGAATGTCATGCTTGGCAAGGGACAAAAATGCCCTCGTGAGAAGAGCGTGTAGAAGAAGAAATCAGTTTTCTAAAACTTAACTTATTGGAAGGATCTATATGTACCACTACTGCAGAACAGGTCACTACTGACGGTCGCCAAACCCCCTCTACTGACGGACAGGGGGCCCGTCACCCTGGAAATGTCAGTGGAGGGGGTCACTCCACTGACGGGCATAAGGTCCGTCAGTACTGTTTATTTCTACTGACGGGCCCACAGGGACCGTCAGAGGAGATATGTATTCCTGCTAACCGACGGGCACCTGGTTGTATCAGTACTGACGGGCGCGTAATAAATGACCGTCAGTAGAGGTATACCTTCACTGACGGGCTGTCCGTAAGTGCCCGTCAGTAGAGATATGTCGACGGGCACCTAGTTGTATCAGTACTGACGGGCGCGTAATAAAAGCCCGTCAGTAGAGGTATACCTTCACTGACGGGCTGTCCGTAAGTGCCCGTCAGTAGAGGTATGTATTCCTGCTAACCGAAATTGATTTGTGTTAGCTCATAATCACACTTAGATTATTCATAATAATAGACTATAGTATTACATTATTCCTAATCACAGACTATACGAAGTATTCATTCACAGAGTCAAATGTCTTAATCGCATAACATTTATAATCACATATATAGTATGTACACTCGAACGACGATCACAAGTATGAAACAATTGTTTATTGAATTACAGAAACAACGATTCTATTAATTCCCGCTTAAGTTTGGCTTCGGAAATTGGGGGCCGGCGTAGAATTCACCCATCGGATTGATGACTTCAAGGTTGATGAGTCTGGCGAAGACTTTTTGGATGCGAGCAAAGTCCTGTCGCCAGTCGTACATTACATCGACGTCATGCATGTCGAGAAGAACATTTGTGACAGCGTTCTTGGTACATTACTCAACATGAGAGACAAAATGAAGGATGGCATCAAGTCACGAATGGACATGGTCCATTTGGGCATCCGACTAGAGTTAGCTCCAGTAAAGAAAGATAATGGCTAGACGTATTTCCCGCTTGCTTGTTACACATTATCCAAGAAGGAAATAATTGAGTTATTGGAGTTCTTGTATACTCTCAAAGTCTCATCTGGTCATTGCGCAAACATCAGGAGTCTTGTTTCAATGGAAGACAAGAAACTAATTTGCATGAAGTCACACGATTGCCATGTAATGATGACACAGATGCTCCCGGTGGCAATTAGAGATATTCTGCCCAAAAAAGTTTGAAAGGCGATAAGGCTGTGCGATTTCTTCAACACGATTTCTCAGAAGGTCATGGATCCCGATACACTGGATGATCTGCAAGAGGAGGTTGTGAAGACTCTATGCCAGCTTGAGATGTTCTTCCCGCCCTCGTTCTTCGATGTCATGGTCCATCTCATTATACATCTTGTGTATGAGATAAAGATGTGCGGGCCTGTGTTCCTACGCAGCATATATCCATTCAAGCGGTTCATGAGAATACTCAAGCACTATGTTCGGAATCGGTATCGGCTCGAGGCTAGTATCACTGAAGGTTATACCTCGGAGGAGGTGGTTGAGTTTTGCACCGATTACATGCACAGCCTATTGGTGTCCCTAGGTCTCGCCATGAGGGAAGGCTATCTGGAAAAGGGACTCTCGGAAAAGAAGTCAGCTGGAAGGATACTCATTTATTTGACATAGCCGATTTTACGGTCTTGCAGCACATGGCAGTAGTTTCCCCTTATGTCGAAGAACACGTGGACAAGCTACGGTAAGAGTTCCCAAAAGTTCCATACAGTTTGATCTTGAACAAGCACAAGCAGACATTCAGTCAATGGTTATTGAACCATATCGTTGATGGGCCGACAGATAACATGCTAACGTGGTTGGCAAAAGGGCCAGCATTTACAGTTCAAAGTTGGCAAGCATACGACATATATGGGTACATATTCTATATGAAGGATCGAGATGAGAAGACCACATTTCAAAATAGCTTTGTCCGAGTAGAAGCCATAGATATAGATGGAAAGAAGGAATTTTACTAAGGGATCATAGAGGAGATTTGGGAGTTTGACTGCGTGACATTGTCGATTCCATTGTTCAAGTGCAAATGGGTCGATCTCAAACATGTCCATGTCGACAATTATAGCTCTATGTATGTCAACCTCAGCAAAGTGGGATACAGAAATGAACCCTTCATTTTAGCATCCCAAGCTTCTCAAATCTTCTATGTGAAAGACCTCGCAGATAAGAACTACCATGTAGTGATGTGTGGAAAAAGGAGGATCGTAGGAGTTGAGAATGTTGTCGACAAGGATAAATATAATCAGTTCCATGACTTGCCACCTATTGGAGAACACATAAGAGTCGACAAGCAAGACCATGAAGAAACTTGCTACCTATGAGAATATCATTTCGATGGGCTAGTATACAAAGGAAATCATGTAGTGGAGTGTTGAATAATTTTAAATTTGATACTCACTTTGAATATGTAATCCTTTGAACTATACATGATTGATTAACTGTACGTTATAAAAAATATTCAAGAAATGGGGTGGCCGAGTATCGAACTCAGAACCACAGGAGACAGATGTCAAGAGGTTACCAGTACAGCTAGAGCAGGATGTTGGAGGGATGCGTGCATCAGGAAGAGTTAGCGTATAACTACCTATGAAAAAAGACAAAACCACATCGCACTCAGTCAAACGAGAGACACATGTGCAGTGTGAGACACATCACACACGATGGCAAAAGGACATGCGTGTGCAATGTGACCCACATCGCACCCGATCCTTACCAGTTACCCGTCTGCGATGTGGTCGCACACGGTTGTACCGAAATACTCGTGAGTGATGTGACTCATATCACACACGGGCGGAACCAGATGACCGTGTGCGACGGTATTTATTCATAAGGGTACCCCGCGTGTTGATCCGAAATATCACCGCAAACATTTCGTCTTCGTGCGTGCCGCCTCGCCCCAGTTCCACTCCCTCTGCCTCCGCCTCCCCGAGTGCCATCTCCCCATCCACGAGTCCCTGATCCCCGCCTCCCCATCCACAAGCACCGTCTCCCCGTCCACAAGCCCCCACGACCGCCTTGTTGGGGAACGTGCTACGCAAAACAAAAATTTACCGCGCACAATCCATCCCAAGATCACTATCGAGGTGCAGGCAACGAGATCATACCTTCGACGATCACGTCAATGCAGCGGAGAAGTTGACCGATGTCGATGAAGTCCGCAGACTCCCGCAGCTAGGTTATACCTCCCAGTCGCGAGAGCGATCTCCTCGCGAATAGTTCGCCCGATCGAACGCCGAAGTATACGACGTCTCCGAGGTATCCACGCGTACCGGATCAGCGACACCACAGTAATGTGTGGACCAGCACACAAGAACAGCGGGGATCTACGAGAAGGAGAAGCAGCTGCGCGCTGGCAGCTGTACTAGATCCAATCTAAAAGAGAGAGAAAAAGAAGGCTGTGGCCAATCTAAAGATAGCCGGCCTAGGATTTAGGGTTGCTTCTGGGGCTGCCTTGATCCTCTTTGAGGTGCCCTGCCCCTCTATTTATAGGGGTTGGGGCAGCTCTCCCTAGGCAGGTGGAGTCCTACTCCAGCAGGGACACCTTGTTGGAGTTGGAGTCCAACTCCACTAGAACTTTCTAGAACTTCTAGAATCTTCTAGAATTTTTAGAACCTTCCAGAACCTTCTAGAACCTTCCAATACTTTCCGGAACACTTCCGGACATCACCGGAACCATCCGGGACCTCCCGGAACACTTTCGAGATCATCCGAAACACTTTCGGAACCCTTCTCTCTCGTTCTCCATAAATCGTAGCATTCCTAAATGTCGCTAAAACGTTAAGCGTGTGACCCTATAGGTTCGAGTATATGTGGACATGTCCGGGACACCTTCCGGTCAATAATCGTCAGCGGGATCTGGACACCCATAACGACTCCCACATATCATCGAAGATCTTTATCGAGCGAACCTTGTATTGTCGCATACAATTCCTTTTGCCTCACGATACGTTACACAACCCGAGGCGAGACTTTGACGGTATCCTTGTGATCAACTCCTTGATCACCATACCTAGTTATCCTCGTTACCGGTTTGGATTCTTTTCTCGTTTCCGTATTCCGGTATCCCTGTGACTAACCTTTTAGTCACAATACCTGGCCAGGCGATGCTGGACACCGTAATACCGAGTGGGCCCAGAGTGTATCTCTCCATCGCCGGATGGGCAAATCCCAGTCTTGACATATCTAGAACCACGATATACTTTCTGGTGTACCTGGAAGTCACCTTTATAATTACCCAGTTACGGAGTAACGTTTGATGACCCCAAAGCAACCATCCGGTATCCGGGTCTATGATATTCTCATCGTCTAAGGACGCAAGTAAACGTTAACACATCATGAGAAGATACTGACAACATATTGACGAAGTGATCTCGCAGTATCTCATAAGGGGGTCTATCCAACACCATTGTTACCCTAACAATGTGTTCCCATTATTGCCGGCATCCTTGTTACATTAATAATGCCCATGATCAGGAAAACAAGATCATCAACAATACATGAGCTAGTCCAGAGGCCTGACTAGGGATCTGAATGGTGTTTATTATTCCACACATGCAATTAGGTTTTCCTCTGAATCTCATATTCAAGAACCAATGCAATTCTAACATAGAACATAAACTTAATCATGAACGTGAAAATAGAATAATAACAACTTTATTATTGCCTCTAGGGTATATTTCCAACAGTCTCCCACTTGTACTAGAGTCAATAATCTAGCCAATGCTTAAGCTCCTAACACCTATGGCATTCCGGTGTTGCTCATGCTTTGCTTGTGGTAGAGGCTTCGTCAGCAGATCTGACACATTCAGATCCGTGTGTATTTTGCATATCTTTACGTCTCCACGCTCCACCAATTCACGAATGATGTGGAATCGGTGTTGTATATGTTTGGACTTCTGGTGGGATCTTGGCTCCTTGGCCTGAGCTATGGCACCACTATTGTCACAATAGAGCTCCATAGGATCCAGCGCGCTCGGAACCACACCAAGCTCGGTGACGAACTTCTTAATCCAAACGCCCTCCTTTGCCGCTTCTGAAGCGGCGATATACTCAGCCTCCGTTGTAGAATCTGCCACAGTGTCCTGCTTGGAACTCCTCCAGCTCACTGCGCCACCATTCAGTGTATACACTAAGCCTGATTGAGATCGAAAATCATCCGGATCTGTGACAAAGCTGGCGTCGGTGTAACCCTTTACAACGAGCTCTTCGTCACCACCGTATACGAGAAACATATCCTTAATCCTCTTCAGGTACTTTAGGATATTCTTCACTGCTGTCCAATGATCATGACCTGGATCACTCTGGTATCTACTCGTAACACTTAGAGCATAGGACACATCTGGTCGTGTACATATCATGGCGTACATGATTGACCCAATCGCGGATGCGTATGGAATCTTACTCATGCGTTCTCGCTCATCAGTTGGCGAAGGACACTGATTCTTGCTCAAACTTTTCCCATGCGACATCGGCAAGAACCCCTTCTTGGCGTTTTCCATACTGAACCTCTTCAGTACTTTATCTATATATGTACTCTGGCTTAGCCCTATTAGGCGCTTTGATCTATCTCTATAGATCTTTATACCTAATATGTATGCTGCCTCGCCTAAGTCTTTCATTGAAAAACTATTTTTCAACGAAGTCTTAATATTGTCAAGAAAAGATACATCATTCCCAATCAACAATATGTCATCCACATAGAGTATTAGAAATGCTATTGTGCTCCCACTTACTTTCTTGTAAACACAAGCCTCTTCGCAGTTCCTGATGAAGCCAAACCCTTTGACCACTTCATCAAAGCGAAGATTCCAACTCCGTGATGCTTGCTTCAGTCCATAGATGGATCTCTGAAGTTTGCATACCTTTCCAGCATCCTTTGGATTAACAAAACCCTCGGGCTGTATCATATACACGTTCTCGGTTAGCTTCCCATTCAGGAACGCTATTTTGACATCCATTTGCCATATCTCGTAATCGAAATATGCAGCAATCGCTAGAAGAATCCGAACAGACAAGCATCGCTATGGGAGAGAATGTCTCGTCGTAGTCAACTCCTTGAACTTGTCGGAAACCCTTTGCGACAAGTCGAGCTTTATAGATGTATACATTCCCATCCACGTCTGTTTTCTTTTTATAGATCCATTTACATTCGATAGGCCTCACGCCTTCAGGAGGGTCCACCAAGTTCCAAACTTGGTTCTCGTACATGGATTCTATCTCGGATTTCATGGCGTCTAGCCATTTAATGGAGTCAGGGCCCATCATTGCTTCCGTATAGGTCGCAGGCTCATCGTTGTCTAACAACAATACCTCGTCCGAAAACCACTGTGGTTTCGTGCGAATCCTACCAGACCTTCGTGGTTCAGCTGCTGGCTCGACCGAAAGCCTCTACATCACATGTAGGGGCTTCCGTATCAGTCATTGTGGGAAACTCCGGAACCACTTCCGGCGTTGCATCACTTTGACCTAATGACGAAGATTCACCAATCTCGTCGAGTTGCACTATCCTCCCACTCACCCCTTTAGCAAGAAACTCTTTCTCGAGAAACACACCGTTCTTTGTGACAAACACTTTGCCTTCGGTGCGGTGATAGAAGGAATACCCAACAGTTCCTTTGGGATAACCAACAAAGAAGCATTTATCCGATTTGGGATCGAGCTTATTTGGTTGTAAACGCTTTACATATGCATCGCATCCCCAAATTTTAAGAAAAGACAAGTTGGGTTTCTTCCCATGCCATATCTCATATGGTGTCGTTTTCAACGGATTTAGATGGTGCTCTATTTAGTGTAAAAGCGGCAGTCTCTAAAGCATAACCCCAAAAAGACAATGGCAGTTCAGTTAATGACATCATCGATCTTACCATGTCCAACAAGGTTCGATTACGTCTCTCGGACACTCCATTCCTCTGTGGCGTTCTGGGAGGCGTAAGCTGTGGAACAATTCCGCAACTTTTCAGATGTTCGCTAAACTCGTAACTCCCCTCCGCGATCTGATCGCAGAAACTTGATTTTCTTGTTACGATGATTTTCTACTTCATGCTGAAATTCTTTGAACTTTTCAAAGGTTTCAGACTTATGTCTCATCAAATAGATATACCCATATCTACTCAAATCATCCGTGAAGGTAATGGAGGAATCCACCGCGTGCAGCTATACTCATTGGACCACATACATCCATATGTATGATCTCCAATAAGTCAGTCGCCCGTTCTACGTGGCCTGTGAATGTCGTTTTAGTCATTTACCCATTAGACAAGGCTCGCAAGTGTCAAATGATTCATAATCAAATGACTCCAAAAGTCCATCACAATGGAGTTTCTTCATGTGCTTCTTTCCAATATGACCCAAACGGCAGTGCCACAATAAGTGGAATTCAAATCGTTTATCTTGCGACGTTTAGCGTCAGTGTTATGGATGTGTGTATTACCATCAAGATTCATAATAAATGACCCATTCACCACGGGAGCATGGCCATAAAACATATTATCCATATAAATCGAACAACCATAGTTCTCAGACTTAAACGAATAACCGTCTTGCAACAAACATGATCCAGAAATAATGTTTTTGCTCAAGGCCGGAACATAGTAACAATTACTAAGCTCTAATATAAATCCTGAAGATAAATGTAGAGGTAGGACACCGACGGCAAGCACAGCAACTTTTACTCCATTCCCGATGCGCATCGTCACCTCATCCTTTGCCAGTCGCTTAGGCCTCTGTAGTTCCTGCATCGAGTTGCAAATATGAGCAACCGATCCGGTATCCAATACCCAAGAATTACATTGCGGACCAGCAAGGAATACATCAATAACATGTATGACACTCATACCTGAGCTGGACTTTCCAGACTTCTTCTTTTCTGCCAGATATTTCTTGCAGTTCCTCTTCCAGTGTCCCTTCTCTTTACAGAAGAAGCACTCAACATCAGAAGTGGCGCCAGTCTTGGACTTCTTAGGCGTGTCAGTCATACTAGCACCCTTGGATTTACCTTTTCTTAGACTTGCCCTTCTTCTTGAAGTTGGTTGTTTTATTCACCATCATCACATGATTGGCGTCCTTCTGGATTCCACTCTCAGCAGTTTTAAGCATAGTGAACAATTCACCCATACTCTTTTCCATCCCATTCATGTTGTAGTTCATGATGAAGCTACTAGAGCTCGGAGGGAGGGAAGCAAGAACAAGATCAGTGCCCAACTCTTGGGAGATTGGAAAACCTAGCGCATCCAACCTTTGCGCGTACCCAGACAATCTGAGTACGTGCTGACTCACTGAGCTGCCCTCAGCCATCTTGCATTCAAACAAGGCTTTGGATATCTCATATCTTTCAGTCCTTGCTTGCTTCTGAAACAAAGCTTTCAGCTCCTGGATTAACTCATAAGCAGCCCAATCTCAAAACGCTTTTGAAGATCAGGTTCCATGGAGGCAAGCATGATACACTGTACTGCAATGGAATCATCGCTCTTAGATTGATAAATACGAGTCTCATCATCCGTAGCGTTAGCGGGGAGTTCACCGAGAGTTTGCGATTAGGACATAGTCCTTCTTGGCACTCTTGAGGACAATCCTCACATTACGGTACCAGTCCGTAAAGTTGTTCCCAGATGAATTCAGTTTTCTTTCTCAAGCAACGCGCATAGTGGAAAGGTGGTTACGGGTGCCATAGATCTACAACTTAAAAACAAATACACTTTAGACATTGTTCATGATTAAAGCACTCAAATTAACACTTAATTAGAGTAAGCTCCCACTAAAACCAATATCCCTCATAATTGATTATTAGTGATTCAAGATCCACGACTCACTTACTCCACCATTGATGTGACATCACTGATGACGGAATAACGAGACCGGTAGGTCAACATGCCAATCATATCCCATATGACTCTGTTCATCTTTCGATGGGTGTGTTCCGAGCCCAAGACGATCTTGCAAAGCTCGTCAAGACAACCGAGTGCTCTGCTGCTGCGAACGGTTCGCGCCTGCCTCATATATGTCAAACCTATCGTACCCATGTGACATGGCGCACCTCAGAATGGCAAATACTCCAGACGGTGCTACACTTGGAAGAACACTAACTACTTTGATATTTGTGTGAGGGATCACCCTATTTAACAACGTCTACCACGCATCAAACAAGGTGCATAAAAGGGATTAACATCACATGTAATTAAATTATTGTGATATGGTATAGCCCCTTTTGTTGAAGAAGACTTCTTCAACATCTTTTGGCGGAGAACTCCTTCTTCGCGTACGATGTAGCGTCGAGGTCCATCGATGTAAGATTGTCACCACCATGTCCTTGCAATTATAACTATTTGCTATCACATAGCTAATAAAATAAATGCATTACATGGCTTTCTAGTTGACGCGTAGGTCAATACAATAAATAATGACAATCGTATTGGCTCTGCCGATTGCCGTACTCATGACACGCAGGTCATGACAAGATTAAAATTACAAACACTTTGCATCTCATACAATCACATTGCATCACATAGGCTATACCACATCACATGCATACCCTGCAAAAACAAGTTAGACGCCTCTAACGTTTATGCTACAATACGTGGCTTTATGGCTACGTTGCAAACTGTTTGCTACCTACGTTACCATAAGCATGATTGCTCTTGCAATTATTTAACTGTCGGGGTGTCTGGAATTGGAGACTCAGAAATCTCGAACCCCATACTAAACTTCGTCATACGCATGACCCCCGTATAGATCACATCTACAAGCCCGCTCATTGCAAATTTATCTTTCTCAACTAAAGTGAAACCAAAGTCATCCTTAGCATGTCTCGATCCGAAGATCGTAAGGTTCGCCGGACCTCTGAAAATTTCACGATGCCGCCGAGATCAAAATTTTGCAATGAGAGGGAAACAACAAAAAATCCGGTGGCAGATCTCATCTAACACCCCGCACATCATATGTGCAATGCCGCATATCACATATGCTCTAGTCGTACCTACAACTACGCATAGTACCGCTCTGATACCACTGTTGGGGAACGTGCTACGCAAAACAAAAATTTACCGCGCACAATCACCCCAAGATCACTATCGAGGTGCAGGCAACGAGATCATACCTTCGACGATCACGTCAATGCAGCGGAGAACTTGACCGATGTCGATGAAGTCCGCAGACTCCCGCAGCTAGGTTATACCTCCCAGCCGCGAGAGCGATCTCCTCGCGAATAGTTCGCCCGATCGAACGCCGAAGTATACGACGTCTCCGAGGTATCCACGCGTACCGGATCAGCGACACCGCAGTAATGTGTGGACCAGCACACAAGAACAACGGGGATCTACGAGAAGGAGAAGCAGTTGCGCGCCGGCAGCTGTACTAGATCCAATCTAGAAGAGAGAGAAAAAGAAGGCTGTGGCCAATCTAAAGATAGCCAGCCTAGGGTTTAGGGTTTGCTTCTGGGGCTGCCTTGATCCTCTTTGAGGTGCCCTGCCCCTCTATTTATAGGGGTTGGGGCAGCTCTCCCTAGGCAGGTGGAGTCCTACTCCAGCAGGGACACCCTGTTGGAGTTGGAGTCCAACTCCACTAGAACCTTCTAGAACCTTCTAGAACCTTCAATACTTTCTGGAACACTTCCGGACATCACCGGAACCATCCGGGACCTCCCGGAACACTTTCGAGATCATCCGAAACACTTTCGGAACCCTTCTCTCTCGTTCTCCATAAATCGTAGCATTCCTAAATGTCGCTAAAACGTTAAGCGTGTGACCCTATAGGTTCGAGTATATGTGGACATGTCCGGGACACCTTCCGGTCAATAATCGTCAGCGGGATCTGGACACCCATAACGACTCCCACATATCATCGAAGATCTTTATCGAGCGAACCTTGTATTGTCGCATACAATTCCTTTTGCCTCACGATACGTTACACAACCCAAGGCGAGACTTTGATGGTATCCTTGTGATCAACTCCTTGATCACCATACCTAGTTATCCTCGTTACCGGTTTGTATTCTTTTCTCGTTTCCGTATTCCGGTATCCCTGTGACTAACCTTTTAGTCACAATACCTGGCCAGGCGATGCTGGACACCGTAATACCGAGTGGCCCAGAGTGTATCTCTCCATCGCCGGATGGGCAAATCCCAGTCTTGACATATCTAGAACCACGATATACTTTCTGGTGTACCTGGAAGTCACCTTTATAATTACCCAGTTACGGAGTAACGTTTGATGACCCCAAAGCAACCATCCGGTATCCGGGTCTATGATATTCTCATCGTCTAAGGACGCAAGTAAACGTTAACACATCATGAGAAGATACTGACAACATATTGACGAAGTGATCTCGCAGTATCTCATAAGGGGGTCTATCCAACACCATTGTTACCCTAACAATGTGTTCCCATTATTGCCGGCATCCTTGTTACATTAACAATGCCCATGATCAGGAAAACAAGATCATCAACAATACATGAGCTAGTCCAGAGGTCTGACTAGGGATCTGAATGGTGTTTATTATTCCACACATGCAATTAGGTTTTCCTCTGAATCTCATATTCAAGAACCAATGCAATTCTAGCATAGAACATAAACTTAATCATGAACGTGAAAATAGAATAATAACAACTTTATTATTGCCTCTAGGGCATATTTCCAACACGCCTCACCAAGCACCTCAACGACGCCCTCCCAGAGCGCCGCCGACTCGTCCACGACCCCCTTCCAGAGCTTTGCCTCCCCGACATGCTCCCCGATAGGTTAGGGTTCTTTGTGTCCTCATAGGTTAGGTTTAGGGCATTAGGTAGTATGTACAGTTTGTGTTCGGTATCACCTTGCTAAGGACATGGGTTAATTGTGTGCTAAAACATTTAGTTATTGGTTAATTGTGTGCTGACATACACATTAGAATGATCTAGTTGTTTAATTATTCTCCTCTTGTGAAGCTATGACGTCCGGTAGTGAATCACCAGATTCTTCGACGAGAGAGTTCGATGAGAACTCATCATCACAGCCGGAAGGGACCACTGAACCAGAAATCCAACCACTTGTAAAAAAGGGAAGAGGAATTAGGAAACCAAGCAAGAAGCCAAAAGGAGTATGGCAAGTGGAGGCGAACATGAGAAAATCGGGGCTCCTACCGAATCAGAAAAAATGGATAAGAAGTTCCAAACCATGTGCGGGATAGTGGTAAGGGAAAGGGTACCCATTGACTTGGAGAATTGGAAGAAGGTTAGTAAGGAGGAGCGCGAGGCCAAAATGTTCAAGATAATGAAATACTTCAAGGTGCTGGCGCAATGGAAAAGGCGGGTGGAAGAAAGTGCCCTCTCAAAGGCGAAGGATGCTTTTCACAATTTTAAGTATGTGTTGCACAAAAAGTTTATGAAAGAGAATAAGGATCCCTTGCCGAAGTATCCACACATTAAGCCTGAGCAGTGGGCCGGATTTGTGGAGATTCAGCGAATGCCAAATTTTCTATCTAGGAGTGAGGCGGGAAGGCTCTAATTGTGAAGAACAAACACCCCCATAGAATGGGGGTCAAAGGATACTATGGGAAGCGGACAATTTGGGAGAAGGAGGATGAAAACCTATGCCTTTGGGGGGCCAAATTGCCTTTTCCTGATGTTGCGAGAGATCGGGCAAGAGACTTCCTAAGAGCGATGTCTACAACCGATTCCTTGGGTCAAGTTGTGTTGCCCAACCCAGCAGACCAGGAAGTATACCAATCTATGGTAAAAGCGACCAACTCATTTAATAGTTCATCTATAATTACCACAATGCTTGCTTACGTACTAATTAGGTTTTTATTTGTAGAAAGAGCTGAGTGTCCAGGCTTCATAAGGCTCATTCCAGCCCCAAGGTTCTAATGACATTCTCACGGCCGCTTTGAGAACCAAGGAGCCCGCGAGTCGTTCTAGGGCGATAGGGACCAATGTCGGCCATAAGAAGGCCTTCCCACAAGACGCGAAGGAGATGCGTACGAGGAAAAGGGCGAGAGCAGAGCAGAGGAAACAAGAGCTACTCGCCCAATTTAATAGCATGATGGAGGAAAAGCTGGAAAAAGAAGGGCTATGTGGGAGGAGAGGTACAGAGCACAAGCCCTGGTGCACGCAGGAATAGCTGTGCATCAGCTTCCGATGGGGGGTGAAGGCCTTCTTGAGACAGCCAGGTCTCCTATCAACGACGTCACGGGGCCGACGAAGTGCAAGCTACAAGTGCCAACAACACACATGGCTTTTCCCTTGGTGGTAGCTCATGATATGGTTCATCCACTGGCTGAGGGAGCGACGATCCATGGTGTACTGATACAGCCAGGATTTGCTAGGTGCACCATCGATAAAGTCGAGCCTGGCTTCCAGAGCATCCCACTCTTTCACATAAGCAAGGATTCTGAACATCAGACCTTGGGAGAGGCGGAGATGCCAGTCGTCCAGTGGCCGAAGGACATACTCCTTCTGTAGTTCACATCGCCACCACCTACTGCTTCCCCACCATTGGCTCCTGCATCTGAGCCACTCTTCTCACCACATGTCCTCATGAGCACGCGTCCTAGCCGCCTTCAAACCCACCAGCTCAAGAGTCACTCGAGCCAGCGCCGGTGCTTCTGGCACTACCAATTCTTGACTTACCGCCACCACGCAAGTTAAGACTAAGAGTACGAGAGCACCGCCGAAGGGCAAGAGCAAGGGAAAGGAGATGGTGTTAAGCGATGAAGAATTCAACAAACTGTTCCCCCCAGCAGAGCTCGCATGCAAGTACTAGAAAGGAGAGCCACTGCTACTCCCCCGAGACCTAGCGGCGGTAGGTTTGTTTTGCCAAAGGCTCCATGAATCTATGTAAAGAAGATAAGTCGAGCCTTCCCGTGTTCTTCAAGAAGGAGCATTTTCTTCATGATTTTGATAATTGCTGCATAGTGGGCTTCGAGGACTTGTTCCTTCTCTTCAACTAGGATATCATCGATGCCTCCCTCATGAGATGCTTCACATTGTAAGTATTTTACAAAGAAATTCCACATTCAATAAACTCTTTTTTTTCCTAAATGATAACTATTTTTTTCCTATGCTTAGGCACATGATCACGAATGCAAAGCATGGAAAGAACCAGTGGGTTTCTTCGACCCACAATTGGTCTCTCATCAACAAATCGAGGAGAATAGGCAAACGGTCTACAATTATGTTGTCGAGGCGTTGATGGCTCAACAGAACAAAGAATTCGTTCTACTTCCATACAACCAGGAGTAAGTGTGTTTTTATACATTAACTGTACCTCCGTTGTCATCATTCCGCACAGGTTGTGATTTCTTTATTTGCAGAGAACATTGGATCTTAATTATCATTATATCTAAATGGAGCAAAGTTGTCCACCTTAATTCTCTCCGTCACTCACCTCATGACTACTCGGGAATTCGTGGATTCTTGGATAGTGCTTTTGCCAAGTACGTCAAGCGTGGAGGGAGGTGCTCACCAAAGGGAAACCCGTCGATCTTGCTACACGAGACCGACGTCTTTAAGGTAACAGTTGGTACAACATTCCTCCTAAGTCCTAAGTAATGCTAATTGATGCCCAAATTGATGCCGTAATTCCTCAACAACTTTTCAATGTAATCAACAGCCACTTGGAACAAACCTTTGTGCTTTCTACGTTTGTAAGCAAATGATGAGGGTCGTCCCGAGTTCGA
This sequence comes from Stipa capillata, assembly GCA_019208055.1. Classification (NCBI taxonomy): domain Eukaryota; kingdom Viridiplantae; phylum Streptophyta; class Magnoliopsida; order Poales; family Poaceae; genus Stipa; species Stipa capillata. Next base: position 117,666 of record JAGXJF010003725.1, read on the forward strand.
GGACAAAATACACTGCTGACCTCCCTACAATTAGCAGCATATGACTCTCAAGATTTTACTTTTACCTATATGCACCCAAATCTGAATTTAATTACTTCGTGTAGACTTTGAATTTGATGGATGAAAAACCATTGAGCCATGCCGACATTGTCAAAGTTAGAGGATAGTTTGCCTACTTCTTCACGTTGCATGTCGTACCGGAAAAGGGACAATTCAGATCATCTTCATTGTGAGGTCTTTATTTTATTTGTGTTGGTGGTGAAACTTGTTAGATATGGCTGATGAATTATATGAAATGAAATTATTGCTTGATAAATTCCTACTGTTGTTGATGTTGCATTGCACACGGCCAAACTTTTGCTGTGTGCCTCGAAGCCCACCATCGCACACAGTTTCAACGGCAGACACGTGTGTGATGTGCTCACCAATGCACACGTTCTCGAGCTTCTGACCGTGTGCGATGTGGCTACTCATTGCACACGGTCCGGAGGTAAGGACCATGTGCGATGTGGCTACTCATCGCACTCGGTTCTGTTTTGGTGGCCATGTGCGATGTGGCTCCTCATCACACACGGTCCAGAGGTAAGGGCCGTGTGCGATGTGGCTGCTCATCGCACACGTTTTGTAGTGTGTGAACGTGTGCGAAACATGTGCGATGTGGATCTGATCGCACACAGGCCGGAAAGCTCAACCGTATGCGATGTGGCTATCATCGCATATGCCTCTGGAGCCGTGTGTGTTGTGCCCCTCACATTGGTGATGGCCGGTGGTGACAGTCCATAGAACCGTATGCGATGAGCTTTTCTAACCATGGGCGATGATCTATTCTGTAGTAGTGTCACCAGATGGCTCTGAGTATGCCACAAGCGATGAGGATGAGCCCATGCCCGATGTCACACCCTGATTTTCTAAATCTTTTCAAATCATGTATGAACATCTTACATGTGATAACGACAACACATGCACATAAAACCCTAGCATGGACATCTATACCACATATATACGCCAACCCTAACGGCATTCTGCAGACAAGTGTTCCCAAATCAGAGTAAAGGGATTCTCATATTCCCATGTACATCATATGCATCATACCTCATCTCGAAACCCTAATCCTATATCTTGATCCTTCTTTTCTCTAATAATTTCTTTTATGACCAAAATCCTAATATCGCAATCTCATGCCCTTCCAATTCTCCAAAAATGCTAGAAAATTTTTGGAAGCACCCGAAAACCATTCCCTATATAAATAATATCTAGTAGTCCAGTTCAAAAATAATTAAATAGTAATATATTAGAGCTAAATTAAGCATTGAACTACAACATGTCCAAATAAACCTCAGAAAAATCTGAGAAAATTCCACAATACTCCTATAGTCCCAGGAGTCTAGATATATAGAAAAACACATTTACCCCTAGTACAAAATCTTGCACAACGTCCATCGAACACTTCTAACCCAATTTTTGCTTTCGCATGAAATCACCACCAAAACACTAGAGAAAAACTCCAAATAATTATGGAGCTTCTCATCTGTCATGTCAACTCAGCCACCTTATAATTTTCCCTAGCAGAGGTTCCTCTTGTCCGCTGCAGTTAAACCCTAGCCTCTGGCACATGCTGGCATTCAAGAACCTCACCTATTCTCCCTATGCAATTGGTGCCAAACCTCCTTATTCATCATGCACACGTCTCTTGGCTTGCCACTAGCGCGAAACAACATGACTAGGCGCTCCAGAGCGCGCCCAGGCACGCCCATGCTGCTCAGTGCGTGCACAGGCCGCGCTTTGGCCATGCCATAGTGCCCGCCCGCTGCCATGCCCGCACCATCCGTCGATTGGCTCGCCGCCCACTACGCCGCTGTGCGCCACAACCTCCCCTCGGCCCCTCCCCAGCTTTGCGTCACCTGAACTCATCCATGTACCGATGCATCACATGTCAAGCCAGCAGCGGTGGCCGTGCAGAAGCTCCCACCATCGTGGGTCTATAAGTGAGCCGTCCGAGCTCTTCTCTAGCCTCACAGCGCCTACCCCAATTTCCTAAAGGTCACCGCTCCATCCAATTGCCCCTACCCCTTCCCTCTGTCTTCCTCGGCCAAAACCCGCCGCCCCTTTGACCTCCGGAATCCACCCCATAACTGAGCCTCTGGAACATTCCGCTAGTACCCCCGAGGTTTCCCTCGCTTGCCTCTACCAAAATCCAGTGCTAATTTCCTCAAGACTCCACGGTGGCCGGAATCCCTCTTTGCTCACCGGAGTTTCATCCATGGCCGCCGTACTCACCGAGCACCTCCCAAATGGCAGCCTTGCCTTGCTGAGCTGACAGGCAGGCCCTATCCGTGAAGTAGCAAGCTGGTTGTCGTTGGCATGTGGGTATGCCATACCCCACACAGGGGTTTATCCGACCTTAAAACCGGGTATGCCACACACCGACCTATTGTCATTTAAAGCTTCACCTCCTTCGGTGAGATCTTCTAGAGGGGATGAAGAGTAGTTTTTCTTCTTCCCTTTCTTAGTGTTTTGATGCCAAAGGAGGAAAATGTGTTAGGGCGTCGTTTCTCTTTTGGGGTGCTAGTTTGAGAGTTACAAGACTTGGTGTTTATTTGATCTTATATGTCTTGTAAACACTATTGCTATTATTATGTGTGTTGGACGTGGCTTTGTGATGAACTCGTGGTGTAAGACATGATACTTCTTGCTATGTTGATTGTATGTTGTCTTATGCTTAGTATATATACCATGCCATGTTAAACGCTCAAGTGCATAGTTGCTTTTATTCATATATCTCTTTCTACATGATGCACCCCACAAAGTCTTGGATATAGAGGTAGTTCTCACGATTTCATCTCCAAAATTGTGCACTTGCATTCAACGAAAATTAACTAATTGCACACATTTAGGGGGGCCTTATCGTATATGCAAGAAACCAAAACCTAATTATTTCTAACCAAAATCAAAGCTTAATCATGTTGTCATCAATAAATAAAAAGAGAGAGATTGAAAGAGCATCTAGGCCTCCTACATGGGTTTTGGTGATTAATGACGAAAGATTAAGTGACTAATATATGCGTCAAGTAAATAAATAGGCTTTAGTACCTCATGTGAAGTCGAACCGGCATTGGTGATCCCCAAAAAGTTGAAAAAGGGAAATGGCTAGGCAATCGTGAAGAGTAGAGCTCATTTCCTAGGTTTTAGTGATATGAAAATCACATTGAGTATAGGAAAAGCCGTACTATAAAGCGGGGTGTGTCGAAGAGTTGGAAATATGGCTAAGTACTCAAAATTCTCAATTCAATCTATGCCTCAAAAGAATCTCCACAGGAAACCCTAAGCTACTCTATTTGTGACCTAAAGTATCCAGACTTTGGTTGGGGGTCTCCAAGACATTGACTAGGGTTTCTACTAAGTGCTTACCTAGAGAATCTGAGTGAAACACCGAGTATGAAGAGCTATGTCGAATGCCTCCTGGAGTTTCCTGATCTGTTCCTAGATGCTTCAGAAATTTCTCTATCTAGCTCCCAGTGTCTATCATTCTTGCCAGATACTCCGGAGGAAGATCAGTCTGGAGTAACTGAGTGCTTCTCCAGCTTCTATTCGAAGTCTCCCAGAGTTCCCGGATACTCCCTGGCAAAATCTCTGTCTGGCCCCTGGAGTATCTGTCCTTTGTGCTAGATACTCCAAACAAAGACTTGTCTGGAGTAACCGTGTGTTTCTTACTCTGGGTCACCTACATCCAGAATATTTGACCTATTGCTCTGGTTGAGGAATATAGCCGTTAACTTTGAATCTCGAATACTCCAAGTCTGTATCCGAATACTCTAGGTAGTTATTTTTTGCAGCCAATGGCTAGTTTTTCAGAGTGGTATATTTTCAGAGTGGTAATGACATCTTTGTGTCCCCTTGGGTTTCCACTTTGCTTTCATTATTGTTGATTGTGCTATTAGTATTTAGGGGTGTCTATATAGTTCTTGCATTAGAAAACTTACTATTCTACTCAATTCCAAGAAAAGATGAAATTAGGATAAATTTTATTAGTCTCCTATTCACCCCTCCCCTCTAGGCCGACATCTTGGTCCTTTAGTTTTTCGTATCGATGGTGATATCAATGAATTGCAGGCTAAAGCTTCATCTATCCATCATCTAAAGACGCTAACACTAGTGGAGGTCCAAAAAGAGCAATGGAAGATCGCGTCCTAATACTAGAAGAAAAAGTCAAGGCTTTCGAGGACAAGCTTCGTGGAAGAAAGAGCATACTCACCGCATGTCTGTCCTTTAATGAGATTAAATATCTTACAATTGGTACAAGACCATTCTCCTAGTTTATTCCAAGCTTGGGGGAGGTGTGCCTCATCTTTCTTGCATTACATGTTTACTTTATAATTTTATTTTGTATTTTTCCATGCCTCACATTGCATGTTTACTATTTTGAAATTTATTTTTATTAGTTGCATTTATCGACTTCAAGTTATCTAGAGCATGAAAAGACTCATACTGTTAATGGTGGAACTCATATATATACATACATACATATATATATATATATGTATATATGTATATATATAATTGTGGAATTGAATTTCTTGTGTTAATCTGTGTTTCTTGAGTTATCCTAGCTAGACAATGCTTTAATTGTCTTAAGTAAAGTAGAGGGCATAGTTAATGCATGAAGTTTATTTTTCATTTTTATTGGTTGATTTTGTCTAGCTTGTGAGCATCGCCCAGTTACTATTTTGAATTTAATGCCTTGCTGAAATTTACTTTGAAGAGGGCATAGCTAGCACTTACAATTACTAGAAGTACCATTTCAACCTACCAATGTTATATATATATTTTGTGAGATGAGATAACCTTTTCATCCTGACATGTGGTGAAACGTTGTTCAGTTTATTGTCCTCTCACCAATTTGTCTTTGAAGCTGGACACTATCTTTTGGTAGCCTCTATAGTACTCTGCATTCCACTTATCACATCGATATTTTGCGCACTTCGCCTATACATCCAAATCCATGTGAAGTTTCAGAAAAAAGAAAGAAAATTAAAAAATCAATGGCCAATAAAAGAGTAAGATTGGCGCAAAAAGAGAAAAAAAGAAACTTCTACCATAGCCCATATATCTAGTTTTCTGGTGAGTCCACCAAACCTACCTATTCATAGCACTTCATTATGCTATTATGAAAATTTGCCTTGCACATTTATGAATGCATATTTATATTTTTATGGAGCATTATATTTGTAACGTCCCCAAAGTTAATACTATATTACTGTGCATCATGTGCATTCCATGGCATGCATTTATACCAAAGCTTGAAGTTGAGTAAAATTTTGAACTTTAGAATTAGTCAAGGAAACCCTAGGTTATGAGTTAAACTTGGTTGAGGAAATTTGGTTTGAAAACTTATTTGAATTGGAGCGAAACATTATAAGGATGTTTGAGATTTGATTCTAAATTTGTGAGAAACTTTGAAATGGTTCTAAAGGCTTTAAAATGGAATTCAAGTCTATTTTAGGGTTTAACTGCAAGCTCAAAACAGAAAATCAAACCAAATAAGAGGGAAGAACCCAAAACTTTCTTTAAATTTGAATCTAGAAACAGGGGCTTTAAAATTGGTTGGAATTTGCAAACCAAAAGTTCAAAAACAGAAATTTAAAAGAAAAGAATGGAGCAAAAAACCCACCCAGCCGAACTGGGTCTTTCCTGGCCCATTTTCTTTTTCCTCTTATCGAACATGCCATTTTCCCCGGCCCGCCTTCCCTCCCGCACAGCCCATCTGGCCCGCCCCCTGTTCTTCTTCACTCGGCCGCCCCACTCGCCCCATCCCGCCGCCGCCGCTGTGGCTGCCACCGAGCAGCTTGCGTGGCAAGCGCTCGGCAGTGCCGCGCCACCTCCTGCTTGGTCTTCCCCGCCGGCCCCTATCCCAAGCGCCCCTCCTCGGCCGACCGCTCTCCTCTCCCCCATTTCTCTCTTCCTTCCTCGTTTGCTCTCCCATCACCGCCGCGCCGTCTGTCCTCACTCCACCGGCCGTTTGTCTCGATTCCGAGCGCGTCCCCACCACCCGACCTCACCTCGCCGCCTTCGCCGCTCGCCCCGCCACCGAAGCCCCGGCCGAGCGCCCGTCGGAGCTAACCGAGCCGTCCCGGCCGTCTCCAAGCTCTCGCCACCGAAGCTCCCAAGCCCCGGTTGCTCCTCGCCGCTCGCCTCTCCCGAGCTCCCTCACCGCCGCTTCGCTGTAGCTCACCGCCCCGCTCTGCCGAAGCCCGCCTCTGTTCCGCCCCTCGCCGCCCCGGTGCTCCCCCATTCCGCCGCACCGCCCTCCGTCCTTTCCGCCACCGTGCTCGCCGCCCTCGTCGCCGGGTCCCGAGCCTGCCTCGCCTCGCCCCCATCCCGCCGCCACTTTCCCTCCGCTCCCGAGCTGGCGCCGCTCTCCACCACACCGCCTCCCTCCGGTAAACCGTCGCCGTCGCCTCCCCTTTCCCCGGCCTCGCCCCGGCGGCACCGCACCGGGCAGCCCACCGAGCCGGGTAGAGCCCCGGCCGGAACAATTAAGGGCATTAACGCCCAATTAACATGTCGTTAATACACAGTAATACTAACCCTAATGGTTGAGTGCATTTAATGAAGTATTTAATATCTGTAATCACTGTTCTGACCGGTTAAATGCTTCACTTAATGCTAATGATGGTTAATTAAGGCTAACCGACATCTTAATGACTGTCATTAGTGCGTAGCAGTGCAATAAGTGAGTGTAATAAGTCTGTCCCAATGACATATGGGTCCCACATGTCAGAGAATAAAGAAAAGATTAAGAAAAAAGAATAATAATATGACCAGTGGGCCCCACTGTCATTGACCTAAGTCAATTTTGACTAGAATTGACCCAAGGCCCACCTGTCAGCCTCTATTACTATTAAAATTTATTTAAATATGATTTTTACTGAGAAAAATACAACAAAGGATTTAAAATAGATTAAACCTTAGAAAATTCATAGGAAATCCACTTTTAATCAGAAAAATACAAATAATATATCAAAATGTTCAGAAAAATGAGAGCAATTTAAATATGTCATGTTCATACATGTTTGCATGCTAGGAAAAACACAATTGCTAAAAACTCAAATTAGGGTCTCCCCGAGTCGCCGGAGGATTTTCGGATCGCGATATTTTATGCGTCCGGACTCCGATTAAATTGATTCCACTTGCATTAGTCTTTATTTTACGCTCTCTACATCATGGCATACATTTCATCTCATGCCGATGTTCAGCATTTTGATAATTACGGTTATGCCCTTGTCTTTTCCGGTGTTTTCGTTCTTCTCCGATAGAGCCGGAAAGTCCCGAAGGAGATGGTATCGGTCACGAGCAAGGTTTAGTTGCAAAGCAACAAGGCAAGCAGCCCTTTTGGTCACATTGCAAACACCTACTATTTGCAAAGTATTAGTTGTTTTCCAATTCATTATCACATGCGTTCAAATTCTATTTTCCGCTAAGCAGAACCCTATTCCGGTGAATAAAACTTACTTTGTCACTCAATCAACTCTACCACCGACCCAACCTATCTAGCGTAGTATAGTGTCCACTGTTCTAATGCTACTATGTTATTAATGCTTAGACCTGCTTAGACATGTAGAGGTCATAATTCCTAGGATAGCAGATAAATCAACACTATGGGATGGGTTACGTGGTAGGTGGTTGTTCACCAGGGATTAACTAATAAACTTGCTTAATCATATCTGGGTTTAGACGAGAGGCCATGGCTGGGAGCATGGTGGGTTGTCTCGTCTTCCACAAGGACCGGTTACCGGTGTCCCTTCGAACCAATATTTGCGTACTTCTACACGGGTGGATTATGGGGCCACCCACGATTAAATAATTTGCCTAGACTCAGTGTATGAGCTGCATTAGTTCGCCGTTTCCATTTGCCGTGTGCGTGAAAAAGGGGATGTGGTGTGGTATCTCAATATAAGGGTGGGGTGGACACACGGTCTGGGAGACCGGGGATGTACCTCGATTCACAACCTATGGGGCCGTGTCGCGGTTGCAGCCGGACTGATGCACATGGACTAGCCCGTACGGGTGGCTCATACCTAGGTTGAAAGCATTGTAACGGTCGTGTTCGATCACCCTCCGCCAGCACACCTCGTGAAGTGTGTTATTCCGGTGGCATTAGGAGTCGATCGATGCGTGTAGGTAAAGATGTACACCCCTGCAGGGTTTGAACTGTTTGAACAGCCGTGTCCGCAGTTATGGACATCTTGGTAAGATTTTGCATCGAATTAGACAACTACAACAAGCTCTAAAACTTGCCAACTCTAAGGTGTGGTGTTAGCGATTACTTCCTCCCAGGGTGGTCGAGGAAGAATCGGGGGATTTCAGGTGTGGTGATCTGCAGTAAGGAATGCTCGCGAAGTGTTCGACTCGTCTCCTTTTAAAAGTACTCTGGTAGTCGGTTTTCACCTACTTACTTCTATTGACAAAGGTAAAATTTGTTTTCCGCAAAATAGTCCACAATTACCCCTTCATTGATACCTGTTACAGCTATTATTAATTTCCCCACTGTAAGTCTTGCTGAGTACAATTTTTGTACTCACCCTACTATCATTGACATTTTGTTGCAGAGGAAACTACCCCTTCCGAGGGCGGTTTCTACCTAGAGATCGACGCCTACGATGGTTAGTCACTGGAAATCCCAGGCAGTGGTTCCGCCCCCGGGGTTTGGTAGCTCGGTTTGTTCTGCTGCCACTTTTGGCCTAACCTTTTTGGCTTCGTAGCCTTATTTACTCTTCCGCTGTATAGTTGGATCTTCGGATCCCTTTTATGAATATAATTGTTAAGTTTGAAGAACTTATAATATTGCAGTTTCAGTCGTAGAGTTATTGCTGTGAAATCTAGTTGTTTTCGCCTGCTCATGTGTCATATGTGTATGTTGATGAAGCATATGTTATAGGTAGAATTTCAGAGTTAATATCATAGAGTTATTAGGTTTAATCACCCCTATGAAGTGACTCTGCTACTGAGAGGTTGGGAACTATATCATCCTACTCCAGCCGAGCATTAATTTGCCGGGACGAGTTTGGGATTGACGTTCCGGTTCAGTAAAAAAAGAGTGAGGAGACCATATCACCCTACTGGACCTGTGCATTAGTTTGCCGGAGAAAGTTCGGGGTTGATGTCTTGGGCTATTCGGAGCCATATCACTTCACTCCTCTTGGGATTGATACCCAGGGGTTGAGATCGAGGTTGACGTTTTGGCTTAGCGGGTGGTTTCACTTAAGACTCTCTGTTATGAATTCTGGGGTTCGACAATATTTTTAGTTCATGCACTTAGTCTCCATCTTTATACCTTGCATCATATTTTGCATAGAGCTTTATTCATTATAAATGGCATCCTATCATACCTAGGAATGAAAGAGAAAAAAAGGGATAGTTAGCGAGAAGAAAAAAAGAAAAATAGAAATAAAAAAGAAGAAAAAATAAAAGTAGAAATAGGTGTAGAATGAGAGATGTGCCATGTTTCCTTTATTACGCTCTCTTACTTTTCATATTATTGAAATGATTCTATTAGGTGCATGCATTTATTATGTCTTGATTTCCCACATATTTATTATGTAGAGCTTACTTTGTAGCTCATATTCTTCATAGTAGTAGGATAACCATTGCTCCATAGTCTCCTGGTCTTCAGTGTATCATTTATTTATTCATGTGCATGTTATGTCAAATTTCTACTCTAATCTAACATCAAAATCGAGGACATCATTAGTGCCTTGGGGTCAATTTGCTCATGAGCCTTTCTTTTTCTATAATCGAGTCCTTCATTCCACGTCATTATTTCTAAATACGCGGGGTGAGATAAGCTTATTGCACTTGTTAGACATTTATTGAACTTTGTAATGCATTAAGTCATGTTTGCCCAAACCAAGATCCACTAAACAGCTTGAGTAGCTTAAGGGCAGGAGGAGATATGAAAGTTGAGAGACCTTACTTTGAATGTTGCAAGTTGCTAAGTTATTATTTCCATTTAATTGTTTCTTTCATAAGCTTGAATGAAAAAGAACACTAGGTGGAGCTCACTTGTTAGATGTAAAGCTTTGATTTTTAAACTTGTGTATTAGCTAGTGGTCTCTCAATAATTAACATTTATGAAGCTAGTCAACTAGGAAACTCTTGATCCATTGTACTACATATGCTTCAATGCCCGCATTTATATTATTGACTCTCGCTTTATAAATATGAGGATCATGTTCATTAAGCTTTGTTTTGCTTGAGGACAAGCAGACGTCTAAGCTTAGGAGAGCTTGATTCATGCATTTTGCATAGTGTTTTATTATTACCTTTTTGTTATTTCTATAGTAATTTCATAGAATTCTAATTGAATAAAATTTATATTTTAGAAATAAACAATAGAAGTGTAATTTTACACCAAGTTTTCCACCAAAATCCTGTGGAATCAGAGAAGGTATAACAAGATGAAGCTACCACTGAAGGGCCACGACCTAGAGAGGCTTGTGGGCTCTAGGCGCCAGGCCTGCCGCCTTCTTCGGTCACCTGAACCTACTAGGGCTCTGCTTCAATGGGTATCTCCATGCAATATAACCATTTGTGACGGCATAGGAGAAGAGGGTAGAAACAGATCTACAGAGTGTCCAGAAGAACAAAGAAGGTTCTCCCTCTCAATTTGAGAGGGGAATTCATCTCTTTCCACTGATTTCCATCATATTCCACCATAACCCACCACCAAACCTTGAAGGACAATGAAAGGGAACACATCATCGCACTCCCACCATCTCCATCTTTGACATCGTCGTCATCATCATTAACACTACCACTTTGTTTATTGATTTGATTTTCTAAACTTGTTTCTAGTATATCAATATCGTGTTGTGTCATACGTGTTGTGTCATATTTGAATTGTTTAGAGATATATTTATATTTTTAGAATGTAATGGTTACCTTATTCACCATAATCATGAACACATTTTTCATGTTTGAGTAGTTTATTGTTTATTGTTTATGTGGCTATGTATTATTCTTTTATTGCTAATATTTATGATGGTGTATGAACATCGACTGTGCATCACTTACCCCTATGAATATATAGATAGATACTATTATGAAGGTATGGAACGGAGAATGGATGGGGTAAGAGCAACTTCTCTTCAATACCTAGCACATGTAGCGGATGAATTTATGCTATGGTCGAGAAAATTTTAATTATGATCATATCTAGCATGTATTTTCTATAATAGTTTGTATAACACTTACACATAAATATTACAAACGCCATATTAGCATCATTTTGATTCCGTAGATATTACTAACGTCGTATCCCTATATTCTCCTGTGTATTCCGAATACTCATTTGTAAAAGGTAAGTAGGATGTAATATGAGTATCTACTTTAAGATCATAGTAAAATATTTACGGTTGACGCATAGGATTATCTAATACGATTTTTTTCAGTCTTTGAGTTGTATTTGGACGGGAAACATGGTGATATTCGTGAGTAGAAAAGAAGTAAAGAACGTGTTTTCTTCTCAATTGTATAGAGTTGCCACTTTTTAGTCTTTTCTACTGACATTGTCTTTTATGAAATTAGACTACAATAATTTTAGGATTAGTTTGCCAGTGAGGTGGCTTTTGAATGCAATTTGCATGATGTTTTTTAACAACCAAAATTTATAGGATGTCTTATATGAAATTAGACTACAGTAATTTATTAGTTTGCCAACGAGGTGGCTTTTGAATGCAATTTGCATGATCTTTTTTAACAACAAAAATTCACAGGATTTAGTAAATATTTTGGCAACCAAGATAATTAATTTGGAATGACTTATACTACTTTTTTTAATGTTTTTTTAGTGTCATCGTTGCATTCTGCTATTTATATAGATGGTTGTATTAGTTTTCACAAGTCTGCTTCCAAAACACACATTTTTCAGTCTTAGTGCCATAATTTGCTATCACTCTAAGTGTACATGACAAAAATCGTGTACATATGAGTATTGTTTTTCTACACAATTGTTTTATTTGTTTATGGGCAAATTATAGTTACGTATATTCCACGTCAAGATGGCAACGAGTATAATACCCGGCGGGGTAAGATCCCCGTACCCGATACCCGTCTCCTCTAATTTGCCTGTTACCCCGTACTCGTTTACCCGCCCGGGTATTTTTTTTCCCATCCCGTTACCCGTCGGGTATCGGGGCCCCGAAAGGTATTCGTACCTTGTAAAAAATGGGCCAGTTGTGGGCTAAAAAGGCTATGGGTTGTGGGCCTATGGGCTGAATTGTGGTAAAAGACTATTTTTTGTTTGACTTTGTGCCACGGACCTACATGTCACAGGTACTAACGGGTACCCATCGGTTATCGGGGACGGGTAACAGGCCCTGTCCCCGTACCCGGTTTACCTGGCGGGTAACAAAATTTGTCCATTAGCATTCCCGCGGGTAAAATTTTTCTCCATATCCAGTTTTTAAACGGGTAAATCCCTGTCGAGCATCGAGTATGGGATATCCGTTGCCATCTTGAATTCCACGTGCTAATTAGAGGAGAAAAATGAAAGAAAAGGCAAAGGCCGTTGAACTTTGAGAGGAAAATACAACTCTCCAAAAAAAAAGAACTCCACAGCGACTATACAATTCCTCTCCACCATCCGTAACTTTCCTCTCGTGCTCTGACCTACCAGAGCTCCAATCCGACCATCCACCTCTGTGCCCTAATCTGCCGCCGTGCGCCGTAGCTTAGCGTCACCGCCGACGCCTCACACCCCAAACTCCTCCGCCTCTCACGTGCGTCGCCGCCGCCGCCGCCGCTCCCGTTCTACCTCATCACGCCCTGCTGTCTCCAGCCCGTCCGCAATCTTGGACATTGGTTTTTGAGGTATGAGCTTTTGGTCATCCGGTGATTACTTAGACACAAACTAATTAACCTCCACAAAATTATGACCCGTCACACCATCTTGATCCGCCATGGGGATTCTTTCTTTGCTGCGGCAGTCGATAATCAAAATCGAAATCATATCCTTCAAAAAAATTCCAAATCATTCATTCTTTTTTAGAGCCAAAAATTCAATTTCTCCCTTCTGTTAGTTGCGGGTTTGTTTTCTCGCTGGCCCCGCACTGATCTAATCAATCCATCCATGGTTCGATTTGGTTCCTCTTCTTCAGCCGCAAGGGTTGACCCGATAGGAGTTGTGCCGAGATGTGAGCTCAGCTTATTTTCCAAAATAATTTGGGTGTTCAACTTAATCCTCATGCCCACGTCAAGTTTGCCCCTGTAACGAAGCGCTCAATACAATTGGAACAGAAATCAACACTGTTTTTGTCTTTTCCTGCATAACTCTAGTGTGTTTGGTGTGCACAAATTTTATATTTAGTCATCCTGTTATAAAACGCACATCTTGTGAAATGTGAAAGGTTACTGGGGGGAATGCCATGTTGATTGAGCGATGGAGTTGGTCACACACGCCTTGTTGAATGACTAATATATGGTCAGGAAGTATGAACTAATTTACTAAGTACAGCTTGTTTGTGTTTTCTCTTCCTGAAATTAGCACGTAGTAACAAGGTTTTTCTCTTCCAGAATGATGTTTCAAATATTCTGGTTTGCACAACATATAGGAGACAATCGAAATCTACACAAGTGTTTGGATAGAATATATTGTCAACATCTCATTTTCCATATGAACTTTTTCTACTATTTAGAATGTGCCAAATCCACAATATGAAGATGTCAAGATATTATTTATCTATGCCTTTCTCTTAGCTAAAGTCTCGATGAGCATATCTCATTAGCATCTAATAAAGATGTACTAAATACTGTTTGAAGGAAGATTGGAAGAAGATAAAGGTGTAATGTTTCTCTGCTTAGTCAATATTTTGGTACTTGTATTAATGTATTATGTCTTCTCCTTATGATGTATCATGTCCTTATAAATGATAAAAATCGAATTTGTCATGTGTTAAAATGTTATATAATACTAAATATACTCATCAGCAAAAACAACCGCGCTTGTATAATAGGAAACAGGTTTAACAAGTTGGTCACATTGATATGGGTGTGGACTCTGGCCTTAGATAAACCTCGATGTTTCCTCAGTTGTGATATGTGAATTGGGGAATCTCTAATATGGCACTTAGTATGCAACCTTCGTAGCCCGATTGATGCTGCCAAAGTTGTTTCTTTGCCCCGATAGGATTCCTCTTGTCAGAGATTTCTAATCTTGGCTGCAGATCTGCTATATGAAGAGGTCAGATGCCTTTCCATCTCTAGTGTAGGAATGCCCTGCCTTTTCCTAATCGGAACTCTTGTTTCCCACATTGCCATTGGAAATCTCGTCTTGCTTATCTCCTGCTGGAGTGGCTGCTGCCAGAGTTAACAGTCTTCACGTTCGCAAAAATCTTGAACCTCAACTGCAAACTGGCTTTATTTTCCTGTCTGTTTTTCTTTATATTTTCTTCAGAGTTTGTGTTTCTTCACAATTGCATATAGAACTTAACATCAGTGTTCCATTAAAATAGTAGAAAAATACCTCAATAGCGGTTTGCTGCTGTAACACCCAATCCTCATCAACTCTGTAGCTTAGCATCTCTTTTGGCCATCTCCTGCTGGAACTGTCACACCAGGGTCTCTTGTTGCCCCTGCACCAAGAAAGAGTGAACATCCCTTGACCCTTGCAATGCTTCTACCAGGTTGAGCTTTAAGGTGGAACTTGTGATATGCAAGTTAATCAAGACAGTGCTGCACTTGCATGATTATTTGTTGGAACACTGTTAATCTGTTATAGTTCATTTTGTACCTTTTCTGTTTGTGTGCGTGTCATGGCATCTCCACCTTGCTTTTTTAGACCACTAATGTTGGCTTATCGATTGCATAGTCATGTTTTGTTTTTTTTGCTTTTATTCCACATTTATTTCTGTGTCGTATGAGAAACATGCCAAGCAGAAATAGTTCTGTATTGCTGCAATAGCTCAAGATCTATTGGCTACTGAGCAGATCCTCATGCATAATAAGATGTTATTAGTCGGTTTTTTTGGCATTAGTTTCTTGTTTACTCTGTCTTGCAATCAGAAGTCAGGCTTACAGCAAATAAAGTTTGAACTTGAGTTGTTGAAATGGTCTATGTGAAACACAAACCGATAGAAGCTGTAGGATATATAGATGATGTGGCGTTTTCTGAAACCTGAGATGCATGCTTAAGGTTATTGCAAGTTACAGCAACTGTAAGGAGAGTGCTATTTCCTGGCAAGAGATAAATTTGTGCAGTGCAATAATGAGAGCGTATCTGGTGCTCCCAGGCATGGGATACTCCCGGTACACCACACCTAAAAGTCGTGAAAATTTCCCCAAAAAGATTCACAACATTGACACAAGATATATTTACCATCCCACAAAATTTTCAAATCAAAACTCGATCTACACAACGAGAAACAAAACAGACAAATTCCAATGTGAATAGTATGAAAACTCGATCTACACACTGAGAAACAAAATAAACAAATCCTCCAAGAAATTTTGATTTGAAATTTTGTGGCATGATAGATGAATGTTGTTGATAGATAAATGTTGTGCTAATGTTGTGAACATTTTTAGGATATTTTCACAACTTCTAACAGTGGTTTCTAGGCTTGGGAGTACCCCATGCGCAGGAGTACCAGCCGTTCTCTTGCAATGATATGCGTATCTATTACGTTGCACTCCCCAGGCCTTGCTATAAGGCATATTGGGTTTTCATTCCTATTCCAGAATATAAGATATAAGGCATGCATGAGGATTTGATGCTAACTTCTCTCTTTTGGCCCTCCCTTATTTCATTCGCCTTCCTGAACATTTATGTATCACCACCCAAGCAAACAGTCATCTGTCATCATTCCAAAGCACTTAGCAAAGGGTAATATAGTCATTCTCTTCCATGGTTTCCTTTATATTAGAACTTTCTTAAACACCATACCCAGTCAAAGTATGCCTTATAAAAGGAACTATATGGAGTATTATGAAAGTAGAGGTCTGGCTGAACATAACTATGTTATGTACTCATGGCTAGGCAAAGTATGCCTTATAAAAGGGACCACACGGAGTATTATGAAAGTAGAGGTCTGACTGACGTAAGAACGATATATAGCAATGGCCAATGGCTAGGCAACTCAAAGTAGAAATTTGAATTTGAATCGTGTTCTTGAATTTTTTGTACCATCCACATTTGTATGCTGGTGCATCATATCATACGTCTAATGCTTTCATACTACAAGAGGTTTTGGTTTTAGCTGGCATATATATAATAATTTGTTTTGTGAATGCAAACCATGATACTTCCTCTGCTGATAAAAGAATGACATCCTAGAATCCATGCAATCAAGTCATTCTAGTTTTGACCAAAGATACCATTTTGAGTATTTAGGTTACATATATGAAAATGAATATAACTAAGTTTGAGATATAAATACTTCCATAAATCATATCTTTATTTTTCTAAATTATTTCAAAAAATCTAGCTGAACTTTAATGGTAGAAACTGTGTCTTCTTGATTTGAAAAGTAAAAAAAGCGCCATTCCTTTTTTTACTACGGATAGTATACATTAAGATATTTTGAACTAAAGGCCCTGTTTGGTAGGGCTGGGGCTTGGGCAGGAGCTGGCTTCTCCAGGAAGCAACTCTCAGCTGGCTTCTGCTTCTCTTTAATAAACTGGCTTCTGCCCAAGCAGAAGCTGTTCCAGAAGCCAGCCGCTTGGGAGGGCTTGTGGCTTATTATAGGGAGAAGCTGCTCCAGAAGCCCTCCCAAGCAGGGCCAAAATCACAAGTCAAAGAATAATTAAATTGAATGCATATGCTTGTAGATGTTGAAAGTTGTTATGAGAGTCTGCCTTGTGATACATAAGGTTGCAGAAACCCGTTAGCTGGAACATTTATGATTTATGAATGTTATGCTGTTCCATTTCTATCTGTTCTACCTGTTCTTTCAGTTGGTTCCAAATTACCTGCAGAAAGAAACTCCTGATGAACTTCACTGAAAAACCTAGATCAACTTTCTCTTGGTCATATGATGAAATTTGAGCTCTTCCAGGATGATTGCACATGAAATGCCTTGTGTCCATTGTCAGGCATTAACATAACATATATTAGATAGCCATCTATCTGGATAATTTCTGTTTTCTAAACCGATGGCATGATATCAGATGTCAATTGTATTCACGGTTTAAGTGTTTAATGCAACCTATATGGGCAAATATGTATGTCTTGGCTATCTTCAACCCTTAGGGGTGATTTCATTTCTTGATTTCAATTAGAAGTCAATGAAACTCTTTTGTGTTGTTATGTATTACTTTGTTCACTTTTGTATTGTATTACTTTGTTCACTTTTGTAATTGTATGTCACAGTATGTGTGTTTTTAATGCAGATACTGCAGTATGGCGGCCAGACGCAATGTTCCGTATTCTGCTCTTCCTACGGAGGACAGGGATGAAGACAATGTTGACCATCGGTTCACATACACTCCAAAATCCCTCAGGAAGATCCCGTGGAAGTCAATAGCCCTAGCATTGTTCCTCCTCCTCCTAGGAAGCTCTCTTCTGTTCCTTTCATATTTTATATCCACAGGTCACATGGAGGGTGATAGTTCTCAGGCATATGGTCTCTTGTTCTTGGGTATCCTTGCCTTTCTTCCTGGTACGTTAATGTAAATCACTTCAGTTTTCATCTTCAGGAATGAATTGTCTTCCCCCAAATTATTACTTGAACATTCACCCTTGCTACCTTCAAAAGTGTTCATAGTGTAGGGCTTTCTCATACATGTCTTTCTTGTAAAGAGACGTAAGAGAAGCTAATGGCCATTTGCATCATTGGATTAAGTTATGGAAGATAAGCTACACTGTTGATATGCAACCAGTACTGATAGTATACTCTTAACATTTGAGATTCAATGTTTATGTTATTGACAGGGAATCGACAGGTATCTTCATCACTTAAAACAAAACAGGTCCTGCTTTTTGGCACCTCAATTATTATGCTGAAAACAAAACTGGTTCTACTCTCTGGCATCTCAATTGTTATGCCGAAAACAGAACTGGTCTTACTCTTTAGCATCTCAGTTAATATGATGTGCATCAGTGAAACTTATGTGCTTTGTTATGATTGTGGAAAATATCTACAGAACTGTGTTCCATTTCTCATGTGCGTATTTACAATATTTTTTCAGGATTCTATGAGACTCGAGTTGCTTACTATTCGTGGAGAGGAGCACCAGGGTACACCTTTGCTTCCATTCCAGATTATTAGCCTTCGATTTTTCCTCATCGAGTGGGCAGTAAAGATATTGAACAACAAGGACAAGAACTTGAAACTCCGATTGGGAAACAAATGAGCACTTATTGTTAGTACTAAACAGTTAACATGTAGATGAAGTCACCTTGTGCTGATTGCTGTGTTCACTGATGGTATTGCTTCATCAGGCAACACAACAATAATCATTTTGTGTGCTGCAGATAGCAAAAGCTACTCTATTGGCTTCTTGTCCGTTGCTATGTAGGTTGTTGTTCCAGAGATACCTCGTAAAGTAGTTTCACAATTTTAGTATGTTAATCTACAGATATGCATTCATGTTTTAGGGCTTTGTTCTGTTTTACCTGCTGAATATAATATATACCCCCATACTTTATCTGTATTTTCTGTTGTCTGCATCATCATTTTTGTACTGTATTTTTTTAAATGCTGATACTTGAACTGTGTTTTAATCCTCACCAAGATTGCTATGCATTTTATTCTGGAACAAATATTTTTATGCATTTTTTTCTTCAAAATGACCTGCTATAGTGTACAATAGAATTCCCTGGCAAGATAGATATGCATGTATTTATAAAAAAACAATTGAATTTGCAAAGAACATCCATTTCATTCTTAAACCTGAATATGTATCTTGGAAGCAACACAACAACCGGTTTATCTCCTGTTCTAGGTTTGCCATTCTGAATCCTAAATGCCAGGGCAAGTATGTAACACATCAATTTTGGGTGTTTGCTTGGATGCCTGGACAACATGCCTGGCCAAAAGCGCACGTTTCACCTATGAGTTAACCATAAATTTGACCCTGTAGTGAATCTAAAACACAGCAAAACGGCCAATACCTTCCTAAAATGTTCTAACATGAAATATTTTAACATAGCAAACAAGTCAATTTGAGATCACTAGTTTACCAAATGAATCATGAACCCAAGATGCTGTTCCAAACTCAATAGTCCACATTCTTGACAAGTCAGTGTTTGTTGCTAGGGAGCTGATGTAGTATGTGACTACTGATTTCCGTTCTACGAAGGGTGAATTCAATATGATTACAAATACATTCAGACCCAGAACTCATGAACTTAATCTTGTTGGCCTTACTGGTGCTGCTCCATTTCGGTTGCTGTCTTTAGAGCTGGAGATGGTAACTCCTGCTGCGGTCTTTGGCGATTGCTGTGCTCTTGACAATCTTGGTGATAGAGGTGACAAACTTCTGCCGCTGCCTTTTACATCGGCTGGATGGTTCTGGACTCTAGATGTTCTTGGTGATAGGGAATGTGCATCACTCGCTCTAGCAGATGCTAGAGAATGGGAGAGCTCGCCGAATGATGCACGGCGAGGCAACCTAACCGGTGCCGGTGTGCCCAGCTGCGTATCTGGCTGAGCAGCTAGTACTGCTTTGACAACTTTTGAGCTGACTGAAAGTGAACTTCTTGGAGATGAAGGGGATGTCACGCCATATTTTTGTGCTCGAGACGAGGACGAAGCAGTTACAGGCAATGCTGAGCTAGAATGGGTTGTCTTCACACCATGGAGTGAAGTCATAGAACTTCTCTTTTCTGATGAAGCAGTATTTAGTGTTTGTGAGATTGCTGGTGATGACAAGGATTTCTTCAGAACTATTGTTCGACGAGGGGCTTCGACGACCGATGCCATTGTTGTTTCTTGTTTTGGTGTCCTTCTAGTTATTGATTTTACAGAGGAGGAATGAGTAATTGATTTCTTGGTTGTTGCCAAGGGACGACAGCTGCCTTTGTTGTATTCTTGATTTAACTCTTGACTTGGAGGACCTGGTAAAGGCAGAGGCTTTTGAAGGGTGAACGCTGCTTGTTTTATCTCTGTGGTAGTGTCATCTTCACAACCTTTTTGAGACGCCGGATCTCCTGTTGCTTGGTGTGAACCATGCTTCGAGTGTTCTTTCGAAAGATTTGAAGTTGTTCTCGCTTGAGCTGCTCCTTGTTTCAATCTGTTTGCAGTCCCATATTGTTTGTGAGGAGATGCAGTTGTCTTTGCTTGAGATGTACCATTCTTGGAGCTCGAAGTTGCAACAAGTGCTCCCTTTTGTGAGGCTACTTTTAGGAACTTCTTTCCTATTGCAGGCTTCTGGTCATCTGATCCGATGTCTGGTTTCCTCATTTTCTTTTTAATTATTGGAACTGGTGGGATATTGGCAGCTTGTTTCTGCCTAGTTTTCCTCAGAGGCTGGGGGTTTAGGGTTCCATAACCTGCAATTACTTGCATGCTACTTTCTGCCCCTTGATGCATAACTCCTTCAGGTATACTTCTCTTTTCTTGGCAATTAGTTGACATCTCTTCATTAAGATCTTTCGTTGTGGCGACAACTGGTTGCATAGCACTGTCGCCTCCAACTTCTAGTAGATAGCTTGCCTTTCCTAAGCTAGTATCTTTGCTTTCTCTAGTAAGATCAGCTCCATGTATAAACTTGGCATCATCATCAGTGTTAATGCTTTCTTTGTCCTCTGAACTACTGCCACTTGCTGTGTCTGATGCTTCGGTTTCAACCTCCTCTGGGTTGATACCTGGATCTTGATCGCTATCTTGTTGCGAAGTTTCACCATGCCATTGATGATCCTTAATGTCCAAAAAATCTGAGTCAACCACGAACTCGTCGAAGTCGTAGAACTCGTCTGCATTCTCTACGGAGGCAAGCTCACTCTCATCGAAGCTTCCATCAATGTCTGATAGCTCCACCTCTGAGAAGAAAACCTAGTCCAAGAACACACGTCGATGATCATGCACGGCAATAAATTATGTCGGCAAGGCAAAAAACAGGCATTGAGTGTATATTCGAGGTATATTCAACATACCTCAATCTTGAAGTCCTCTTGGAATTTCTCCCTGCGGCAATTCCCTGGCAGATCAATGTCTTCCAGATTGAAGACAACCATGTTGGACTGCAGAAAGCAGGTGTTGAACATGACCCTGAACATGATCTCATGACCCTCATCACCAACATGGATGCACTCGATGACAACGTCACCTTGTATTTGGCACTCGATGTTAGCCTTGACCACCGCGCTTTCCACCTGTAATCAAGACAAGATCCAAGGTAAAAGAACACATCAATCCACCATTCACGAGACCATCAGAGAGCACTTATTAGTGAACTGAGAAAGCTAGCATACATTCTCACCTGCTTATACTGCTTGAACTGCTGCTTGATCCTTGGTGTGTTGAACAGAACCTCCGGCGGAGCATCGATCGGTGCGCGCTGTTCTCGGCCATGGACACGAACAACCGGCCTGCATCCTCTGTCGCCATCGAAATCTGGGACAGCTCTGAGTATCAGGCAGTCCAGGAGGAAGGGTTCCTGCCTCATACCAATCAGGGACCCCCTGACCCTGAGCCTTGTCACGTACTGCAGGTACCTTAGATGAGACGGCCGTGGATTCAGCGCCGAGGCGGCACCAAGCAGCTCCATGGGCGCCCTCCCGTACACTGCGTCCAGGGTCCTCTGCTCGGGCGCAGGCTCCTCTATGTACACCAGCAGGCTAGCCATGGCGAACGCGAGGGCGGGCCACGCCGCGCCGTCCTCGCAGTGCATGAGAAGGACGTTGCACTGGCGGTCGGAGACCAGCCAGTCGACGCACGAGCCGAGGAACGCGTGGATCTTGGCGAGCGGGAGCGTTGGGCAGCCGGCGTACCGGGATGGGTAATGTGCGACGATGGCGGCGGCGCCGTGCAGCAGGAGGGAGTCAACGGCGTTGTCGTCGGTTCTCTTGTCGCCGGTTGCTGCCGCGGTGAAGTTGAGGACCATGAGGGAGGCGTGCGGGTGGCAGCACTTGAGCTGGATGATGGTGCTGGTCAGGTAATCCTTGTGCGTCTCCTCATCGAGTGTTTCGGTTGATAAGCAAGAGTTGAACACTGCAGGGCAATTGGAAACTCATAAGGCGCGCATGAATCAAGTAACTCATCGGATCTGATCAGGGTACGTACCGAACACCCGCTCAGAGACGTGCGACAACCCATCCATCGCCTTCCGAGCGAAGAGCTTCCTCAGCAGCGCCATGAGAGAGATCTAGAGAGAGGGAGATGAGTTGACATGGAAAGGGACAACAGAAGAGGATGGATCGCTGTGGTGGAAAGGAAGCTACGTGCGGGGATGGAAGACGACGAGTTCATGCCGCGCAGCGCGGGGCGACAGCTTGGTGAGCTGCGTCCTCTGTGCGTGTGAGTGGGCGATCTGATTTTCTAAAGAACTGGTCTCTGCAAGTCTGCGGTGCATCACTTCACATATTTTGACGTGTTTATTTGGGCCTCCATCGCAGTTTCGGCCTAACCGCTTGACTGACACATCGGGATTGGCAGAAGGCCTGAAACCCAAGCCGCCAGGATAGCCGCCAGAGGGAAGCCCCTTCATCGTGTCACAGTCGGTCCCTCTCCCTTTCTTACCGATAACCGAGGACTTATTGGCTTTTAAAATAGGGACCGTCTAATGCTCAGGTGACTGAATTTTTTTAAAATCTCAATCGATTGTTTTGGGCCGTTGGATCGAGATCCAACAGCCATCGCATCGTCTTCTTCCTCCGGCCGCTCCGGATCGTCTTCTTCTTCCCGACCACCTTCGCCTCGCTCTCTCTCTCCCGACCACCTCCGCCTCCTCGACACTCTGTCCGGCGGCCGCCGCCGCCGGATCAGGCCTCCCTCTAAACCCCCGGTGGACGGCGCCCTTCAACTCCGGCTCCGGCGACACCCCCCACCCTAACCCTAACCCGGCGGCTCTCGGTGATTCCGCCTCGCCTCCGCACGGCGCCGCCGCTCCGCGTCGTCGCCGGGCTCCGGCTCGCTAACCCTAACCTGGCGGCTCCCGGTGGTTCCGCCTCGCCTCTGCACGGCGCCGCTGCTCCGCGTCGTCGCCGAGCTCCGGCTCGGTGACGCTAACCACGCGGCGCCGGTGACTCCGTCTCGCCTCTGCACGGCGCCGCCGCTCCGCGTCGTCGCAGGGCTCCGGCTCGGCGACCTAATCTCTCGCCATCACTGCCGAATCGACTGAGATTTGCAAAAATTTCAGTTGCCTGAGAAATAGCCAACACGTTTAAAATATTTAAGATTAAAAAAATTCTAGTTTTATTTTTGTCGCTCAGTTCTTTGGCCCGACTCACTTGGACAATAATTGCGATGCTTAAATGGAAAATCGGCAAGCAGTGGAGTTAGGTGCAAATAAGCTATCTCTAATTTCTCTTGATAAATAATATCGTTACTAAAGCATACGTCATACGCATCAACGAAGATAATTGGCAATCTATTTAATTTTTCACTATCATTGTGGGAATCGAGACACTATTGTAAGACATTGAGTCAATAGCGAGGAAGATAAGAAGTATATCATGTTTATTGACTCATGGATTCGGTGGTAGCATGTTGCACATATTTAATATTTAATGTAAAATTTAGGTATTTACTTTTTATATAAACAGAATATCTAACATTTTAACATTTTAATTGTAGTCTTAACCAGCAACCACGAATGTGTGCCATCCGATGCATACATGAGGCATGAGATGATGCACAGGGAGACTACAACAAGCCTCCACCGCATCCTTTTTTTAAGAAAAGAAGATAAAATTGCTTACATCAGCATCATTAATTACTAAATCCAAAAACTTAAAATATTTTGTAACTCAAACCATTTATCTAATTGATCCGTTGTGACTGTTGGATTCATTGCGACAAACACAAGAAAACTAGATTCTATATTGGTGTGTTTCAATAATTTTTCTTTAACATTGTTAATTATCACGTGGTAATGTATTAGTTACCATGTCATTAGTGACGAGTTATCAAGTTCAAATCTCGCTCCCACGCCTAGCATATGTGATATCTTTTCTTAGAAGGGTTTAATATATACCTCTTTACTGTGCTTTCGATAGATGGCTAGGAGGTGTTAGGTTCCACAGTTACCCCTTTGGACGTAGTAATGTGGTGAGGAAGTGTTAGGTATAATCATTTCCTGGAAAATATTAGAAATAGGGGAGATGACATTATTATGTACTAATAGCCACAATGAAACAATGAGATAACTATACATCGAGACCCTTCCCAAAGATTTAGGCTTATAAATATGTGGGGGAAAACACTACTACATTCTGATAACTATAGAGAAATAGAAGATAACTATATATCTACATTATTCCCGTAGGCATGTTTATGTGTTGATAACTGCAGGAAAATGATCTGCTAACTACAATACTCAGATAACTATATATCGGCACCATTCCTCGAAGATGTGATTGTATAATAGCGCACCCGTGGTTTGATAACTCATAAATTACAATCTGATAACTCTCTTTAATGAACATTATAAGAGTAAGAACAAACACAAACATCAACAATGGAGCTTCAAAATTCATCGAAACAATGTACGTCAAGAAGCAGAACGAGAAGAAATTGCAAGCATAAAAGAAAAAGTCAAAGCATAAGCCGAGAAAGAAGAATCCCATGAAGGAAAAAATGTCCACTAAGTCCATGATCTACCATGGACCATGAACCATACCTCTGTCCCTGATACACCAAGTTTATAGATTAAATTAGACTAAAATACGCTCACTTTTTTCCCTCCACCAAGGGTATAGGGGGTAATTTGTCCCATCCCTTAGGCTATAAAAGACACCAAATAGATCATTTGTAACCACATCTTATTTGGAATGTGAGCTCTCATCTCTTCTAGGCGTGACCGGTATTCCTTGAGAAGTCACTCTTGTGCCCTAGGGCCCATCTGTAGGCGCAAGAGAAGTCCTAAGTTCAAAGATGCTATTCTAGGCAAGGATCTAAAGAACTAAACTCACGCCCCTCAATGGGATTATGCCTCCTTGAGGCCGAATGCGGTTAAAAGACATCGTCATGTTAATTTTTGTTAACGCTCGGGTCGTTGCATAGACCCTTTACTTACTTGATATTCTTGACAATTTGTTCATGCTTGACATGCACATATTTTCTTTAAATTTTTTCTACTATGATAAAAAATATGGTAACCCACATATTACTAGCTGATAGCAACATCGCTAGGTTGTCACTCCCTGATATAAATTAGAAGATATTTCTAAAGAAAATTATATACACGCCATCCCACGATCTGATTACACTGCCTCGCGTCGTCCTCGCCTCCCGCACTTCGTGTGCATGTGCCCATACACTCACACCTGCATATCCTCTCTACATGCGTCCTGCACCTGTCTTTCTACCCCTTGTCTTCTTCCTGCCCTCCCCAGTTCCCTTTCCCACCCACGTCTCATCTTCCTCCACTCTTTCCCTCTCCCTGCCTTGCCCCATCTTGTTGTATTCAGCCAAAGAAGCGATAGATGCAAGTGGTATTGCTAAAATATTCAAATCAATTTCTCTACCATACCGCAACATCAAAACTTATGGTACGACAAGTGAAAAAGGGTACCGCAGCATCAAATATTTATTGGTACTATAAATCGGTAACATACAACAATATCAACATTTAGTATGGCAACAAAGTAAAATCACATACTGCAACACTGCAACATAGACACTGAACGCCGGTCCAATTGGTCCAACCCATGAAAACTCTGCTCCAACGTTGTTTACTGATAACTGAAACAATTAAAAATCCAGGCTGTAACCAGTGGTGGACCTAGAAATTGGAGGATGGGTATTCAAAATTACAGAATATCGTTTAGTGTAAAATACTATAAAGATTCACAATGGCAAGAAGCAAATATAAATTGTTTGTTGTAGCTATAACTTGTCAAATGATTTACATAAACTAAAAAAATTGATCCTAACTCCAAAATTTCCACTCGCAAGAACCAAGTTAAGATTTAAACTCATAAATATAACTAAAATTTTTCACACATTTCACCAAAAGCTTTAGTACTACAGTTTACCAAGCAATCAAGCATATCTCAACAAATCCATAAACTACAACATAATCAAGTAA
Source organism: Stipa capillata (assembly GCA_019208055.1). NCBI lineage: Eukaryota > Viridiplantae > Streptophyta > Magnoliopsida > Poales > Poaceae > Stipa > Stipa capillata. The sequence continues at coordinate 143,850 of JAGXJF010003725.1, forward strand.
ACCGTGCTTTTCAGTAACCTTTTGTCTTCGAGAAAAATGCTTTTTAGTACTAAACTGAATCATGCCAGTCATGAATTGAATCACACAATTCACGTCAAAGTTATCTTTACTTCTATAAAGATTAGACTTGGTGGACTCTACCATCTCATTTTCTCTCCATCAAAATTAACTTCCTGACTGGTGAGACCATCACTCCATAATTTTCATTATCTTGTTTTAGGGTTTGTAAAATATATCATATAATTGTTTTATGGTTTTACTATTTAAAAGTTGTCTTGTTTTTCTAAATCCAAATCAGTTTTTATGACCATAGATTTATGTAAGGACTGATTAGTTACGTTATTAGATTTAGTTTTATTAATTTTGTAACAACATGGCGGTATTCAGCTAGTTTTTCAATAAATGAACAGATTAAAGGCTAAAAATAATTTTCATTATCTTGTTTTAAGGTTTGTAAAATATATCATATAATTGTTTATGATTTTGCTATTATAAGCTATCTTGTTTTTCTAAATCCAAATCAGTTTTTATGACCATAGATTTATATAAAGACTGATTAGTTACGTAATTAGATGTAGTTTTATTAATTTTGTAACAACACAGCGCATTCAGCTAGTTTTCAATAAATGAACAGATTGAAGGCTAAAAGAGTTACATGCATTAGTACATTGATTGAATTCTTGCGTTGTCCAAGAAACAAACAACGAATACAATGGGCTGAGTAGCTGCTTTGGGACTAGAGGGTGGCTTGTGCCCTGGTGGGTCACGGGATGGGCCAGTCAGTAGATGGGCTGTTAAGCTGCTGAGTTCACAGGGCGCGGGATGGGCAAGAGCAGAGGTTGGTTGGTAGGCTGTGCATAACAAGCGTAAAAGCTATATGCCCCACGCGTGGTGTGCATTGTCCGAGAAACAAACAACGAATACAATGGGCTGAGTAGCTGGTTTGGGACTAGAGGGTGGCTTGTGCCCTGGTGGGTCACGGGACGGGCCAGTCAGTAGACGGGACGGGCTAGTCAGTAGATGGCTGTTAAGCTGCTGAGTTCACAGGGCACGGGATGGGCAAGAGCAGAGGTTGGTCGGATCCTGTGGCACTCGACGGGGGCCTTCAGGATATCCCCCGTTCTCTGCGACCTACAAAAGCACCTAGTTCGTCAGTTCCTTCCGTTACGAAGACAAAACAAATAGGAAGCGATTAGTCAGCGACTTGGCGGATCGGGGAACAGGAACGCGCTTCTTGGGCCCCAACGCCGGCTGCCTCGGTGCTGCAGCTGGGGGGTGTCGGTGAAGCCCCACTCTGCCCCCCGAAGGCAGCATCGGCAGACCTCTTCTCTCCCCGGTTGGGAGGGACTTCCTCTTCAGCCGCCTGAGGGGCCTCCTTGACAGCGGCGGCTGGAACTGTCGGGGCAGGCGGGGTGGAAGAGACATCCTGTCCCCCCGGGACCGTGCCGGTGGCCATCCTCCTTCTTCGCTGTACGTGAAGAGGAATGTTGTCTTTATCCTCCTGAGTTTCTTCTTCAGGAGTCACCGCTACAACAGGTGGAGGAGGGCTGGGCTCCTTCGTCACAAACGCCCCTCCATTCAACGACCCGGAACCAGCGGATGACGCCCGGGTGCTTCCCTGTGGCGGCTGACCACTGCTGGGGATATCGGCATACTGGGGCTGGTTCCATATCTCCTTCTCGGGAAGGGGAGCTGAGGAACTAAACCCGAACAGATCCTGCAAGGTTGGGGGTGCGCAAATGCAATCCAAGTAAAGATTTGGCCAAAACTCGAATCGCAAATAACAAAGTCAGGAGAGTGGTCGCTCACCTGCTGCGGGTTGGCGCGGCTGAAGGACGGCGGCCGCCTGGAGATGTCCAGGTCTGTCCCCTGGGCCATCAGCTTTCCGACCGGTGTCGTACCTCTTAGCTTCGCCGGCTGGATTCGGCGACGGATGAAGATGGAGACAACGACGATTCCGGAGACGCCGGCCTTGAGCGCCTCGGAGAGAGCCCCCATAAGTACCATGACCCCGGGCTGCTCCCGATCCAGCGGCAGGTCGGTCCAGCTCGGCTGGACCTCTGGAGGCTGACCCCCGAACCCCGGAAGAGATGGCGCCGGATTGGAGATGTAGAACCAATCCGAGTACCATCCCTTGTTGGAGGTCTGGAAGGGAAGCTCCAGGTAGAATTTGACGGCCCCGGGCCTCAGCTGGAACCCGGCACCCCCCACCACGGCCGGAATGCTCTTGCTCGGTTACGGCTGCACGATGACAGTTGCTTCCATAGCACGAAGTGTGGCTCGATTCCAAGGAAGCACTCGCACAAGGTGATGAAGGTGGAGACGTGAGCAGGCCGTTGGGGTTGAGGTTGTGTAGCTCTAGTCCCGTAGTAGTAGAGTAACCCCCGGAGGAAGGGGTGGATCAGCACCGAGAGCTCCCGATGGAAGAAGGCGGAGTGGACCACGATCTCGCCGGTGTTCGGGGTGGGGAATTCCTCCCCGCCGTGGTGCGCCATTCCACCAGCTCCTTCGCCGGCAGCACGCCCGCGGTCACCAGAGCGTTCAGTCGGGCCTCGGTCGCCGTAGACTTCACCCAAGGAGCCATTGGGTTGGTGGAGGAGTTTTCTTCTCCGAGGATTGCCCACACCAGCGCGTCCTCCTCTTCTTCGACTAGATCTGCTGCCCAGACAGGAGAGTGCATCCAGTGCTGGCGAATCGGATCTAGGGTTTTTGGTTCGCGGCAGTGCTCTCAAGGGCGGTGGAGCGTGAGGAAGGCGAAGAGGCAAGTAGCACGTAAGAAGGCTAAGTGTGAATACGAATGGGGGCAAAGTGGTCTGCGATTTCCCCTCCCTTGTCTCATGAAGAGGGATAGCAGAGGGGCGCGACTCTTTTGCTCCCACGACCGTGGTCTTCTCGCGCGCACGAGGCGTCCCTTCGACTTTTGCGGGACATTTTTCACGCTCACGCCATGGTTTTTCCGACTCCCGTTACGCGACGTGATGGGGCGTGGAATGAATTAACCGCTCCATGACTTGGCGTTACCGTTTCCAGCACAATTTTGGCTAGGTGTTTCCAACGGTCGGCCTTCCAGGGTTAAATAGCCATTTGGAGTACACTCCACATAAAGAGCGACTGTAACGAACCTTTAACGAGTCACTAGTCAGTTGCTGAACAACTCGAAACCGAACGTTATGGTTTTGAAGGGTTTCGAGGATTGGCCTTTAGGGGAACGCAATCACTTGAATACACCCGAGTGAAGGCCAGTTGTGGCACGCCTTCAGCGGGCCGCTAGTCAGATACCGAGCAACTCGGAGCTACCGGTTTCTTCACCCGAATATTCCGGGAACCTTACGCTGGAATCTTTGGGATCCAGAATTTCTGGATTCAGTGAAACGTCCCGGAATGAAGCCTCACCACTCGGGACCAAAGCGCTACAGCATGTGTTCTGGTTCTGACATGAATTTCGAGGACATTCCCCCCCGGAGGGACACTAGCTGAACCCGAACCACTCGGGAAACCAGATGCCACTCGGGAATTCAGTCGAGATTCATGGTATGTCCCCCGCTGGGCTATCAGTCGGTCTCCATCCGCTGGAAATGACCGGATACCACCAGAACTTACCCGTTATTAACTCACCTGCCATGATATTCCTGCCCTATGGGTGAATATTACTCGGCTTATTATCTCAACTCTACAGGAGTTCTATGAGTCCCTCACAATCTTCCTGCAGACCATAAAAGGGCACGCTCAGGCGGATGCCACTCGGGAAGAAGGCAAAAGCACTCGGCTTGGACGTTACAACAACAAGTTGCAGCCTGATCGTGAAGGACTCGGGGGCTACTGACGATAACATAGCACCCGGGTATTGTCGAGAAGGACAGTACCTCTGGACATAGGGTAGGCTGGGCCGACTGCTTGGAGTCCGACTTCTACATGGGGGCGCCTTATCGACTTGGATTACAAGATAGGCATAATTACTTACCCAGCAATCCCGGATTCTGTTGTAACTAATTAGAAAACCAATCTGTAAACCGATCCGGACTCTTGTAACCCTACCCCGGTCACCTATATAAGGCCTGGTAGGGATCCTCCGATGGGTACGCTTTCATAAGTTCCCATACTTTCCTACACATATAGCCTGAGCAACCTAGAGATCTATTCTCAAGGTCTTGCGGCACTCGGGATACAAGCAATATAATCCGCCAAACACAGGACGTATGGTATTACCTCTCCTTGAGGGCCTGAACCTGTCTAAACTTTGTCTCCCGTGTGCACCCATCTAGATTTGCTGTGTGTACGCTGCCCCGTATTCATTATTGCCAGATTACAACACCGACACCGTGCGTCATAATTTCGTGCTGTACCCGGAGGCTCCGACTTTTATTTTTGGAAGCTCCGACATTTCCGACGGCTCCTGAAAGTGCATCCAGTCCCAAGGAGAGTGGAAGGATGATTATCTAGCCCCAAGGTTTGGTTTTGATGGTTAATGGCAACCCTCACCTGTATCTAACATTTACAACGAGTGTGAACAGGAGTTTAGATGAACAGGTGATCAATCAAGATAACATCTGACTGATGATGAGGCCAAAAAAAGAGCAAGGAACCGTGAAGGTCAGAAGGGCTAGCTGAGCTAGTCTCCTGAGGCTCAGTTGCGAGGAAGCTGAGGCTGCGCTCGAGGGCAAGCGAGGTGATGGTGGCTTGATGGAGTTCAAGGACCGTGACTGCAAGCTGGATAAGACCTGGAGGAGCTAGGAAGCTAGTGGATCTGTGTCAAGGGGTTCACTGTGCATCTTCAAGGGCTGTCATCTTCAGTTGTTAGCTTGGAACTAGTGCCAAGATTCTGAGCGAGCTGGTCAGTGGCAGTGGTGAGTCCATTGTCCTCCTGAATCAGTTTAAGGCTTGTAGTGAGCCGGCCTGTGTTGTGCTCAGGTGCTGCCTGAGGCAACCGAGTCCACCTGAGTTTGGCATCTGAGACTCAGGTGGGTAGCTCAGCCGTGGCTAGTAGGTTACCAAGTGTATGTTAGCTGAGTCTCAGATAGGTTTGTCTGGTGGCTCTTTGTCTGACGTGGCATGAGGGTAACGGCTAGCTGCCAGGGACTCTATAAATAGGGAACCTGGGGAGGTTTTGACCTCAACCTTTACCTATACCATAGAAAACACCCTGCTGTTGGAAGAGAGAGCTCTTAGTCTCCAAGAGAGCGTTGCCTGCGTGCATCCACCGTGAGAGAGAGTTGCTTTACATCTTGAGTGCTTCAGAACTGAGAGAGTTCATGGTACTGGTTCCTCCAAGAGACTGAGAGAGCTCTTGGTGTTCGTCTGCTTCAAGACCGGGAAGTTGGAGTCGTTGGTGAGCAAGCCAAGTCTTGTGTGGCTGCCTCCAAGTGTCTGTGAAGACGATTTGGGTCTGCCTGTCTTGCTGCGGTGAGATCAGAAGGATTCCACACAAGATAAGTGAACGAGGAAAGAGCACGGTTCAGTGCCGGCTGTGAAAGCAGCTTCCTCAACGGAGACGTACCACTTTGCATAGAGTGGGAACTTTGGTAAAACAAATCTCTGTGTCTACTTGTTCGTTTGCATGATTTGTTTTTACCTGTGCAGATATATATATATAGAACACTCTCTGCTGCACACAACTGAGTTTCCCACCTGAGACTCAGTTGACACACAACTGAACTACCTATCTGATGCACACAACTGAGTCACGCACCTGAGACTCAGTTGACACTCTCTAGTCTTTGTTTTACCTGCATGTTATCTGAGTTATCTGCCTGAGTGTCAGTTGCCTGTTTCAGTTGCCTGTACTAGGATTGACCTATTTAATTTAAGTAAAGCCCATTAGGTCTAGAATTTTATAGAGCCGACCTATTCACCCCCCTCTAGTCGACTCCTAAGATCCTTTCAGCTCTGATGTTCCATCCGACTTTCCTCTCATGTGGGAATAGCAACTGAACTCGGATCCTCCGAGTTCAAACCCGGAGGGTCCGACTTGTTTTTTTGGAAGCTTTGACATTTTCGATGGCTCTGACGTTCCATCCAACTTTCCTCTCATGTGGGAACAGCAGCTAAACTCGGATCCTCCAAGTTCAGGCTCGTAGGGTCTGACTTGTTTTGTTTTTGGAAGCTCCAACATTTCCGAAGGCTTTGGCATTCCCTCCGAGTTCAATCCCGGAGGCTCCGAGAACATTCGCACCTTCCAGCAGTTGAGCTCGGTCCATCTGAGTTCAACTTCAGAGACTCCAAGGACACCTACGTGTTCCCCGAAGTTAATCTCGGCACCTCTGCCTTCAGTTCTAGAGACTCCGAAGTGTGCCCAACTCGTTTTCAATTTTTGTTTTCTTTCTATCATTGATCCTTGTCATCTGAAGCCTTGCGTCTTTGCGTTCCTTACCTATCAAGACTAGCAAAGTTTTTTTGGCTCTCGGGACTGCTCTGTGTTAGGTTTGAAAAATGCATCTGTTGGCATTTCAGCTTATTGTTCTGTTTGTCAAAATTTGCGGGCCAACTTCAAAAAGAAATCAAAAGTACCGAAACGAAAAAGTGGCCAAAAATTTCAGCTCTATTTGGAGCATTGTTTGCTATTTGCATCATCACTGCCTTGCACTAGTAGAATTGAGCAATCCTGTGCCCTGTTTCTTGAGCTTTTGCTAGCGTCTCTCCCCGTGCATTGCAACACGAGCATTCCCTAAAATTGCAATTGCCCCATTTATCTCCAATGTGTGTGTTTCCGTTTGATCTCCGTGTCATACGATCAGCACTAGGCCTTGTGAATTGGTGAGTTTGTTAGGTTTTCCCTGCCAAGCTCCACATATACACCTTGTTTCCCTTGTGAATTTGATTTCTGAACACTCAGAGATTTTCCTGGAGAATCCGGGATTTTCTCGGAGGCTCCGAGATTGTTCTCTGTCCTCCTTGGACCTGATTTCTGAACACTGCGTGATATTCTCAGAGACTCCAGGAATATCGAAACCTCCAATATGGCCTAAACTTCCGAGTTGTCCAGTTTTCAAGTTACAAGCAGGATCATAACATATTTTCCTTTACAAGCCTATGACGACTACGAATCACAGGCGGTTCTTTGAAGAAACCACCTGTGATATCCATTTTTCCTTTTTGTTTAATTTTTTAATTTTTTGAATTAATGTTCATACCTAGGTTGCATATGGTGTGTAATTTGGATAGGTGCTTACTTTTGTTTTTTAATTTCTTTTTCCTTTCTTCAACGGTTTCATTTATACATATTGACACCTCCACATATATAGTATTGTGCATGACATTCGCACCTCCACATATCGATACAGCTATAGCTATTGAGCAGGACCTGTTTAGGAAGGGAATATTGATGAATCATCAACACTGCGTGGAGGGGCAAAGTGTAAAAAGATCAAGAGAATGCCACACTGGACTGCCACATGGATGGTCAACAGCAGTCAAAATATGCCACGTAGGATTAATACGTATGTTTGGCAGATCGATAATGATCATATTTAACCCACTTAAACAATCTTAATGACTATCATTTAGACTTCTATAAATACAGTGACCAAAGTAAACCGAGCGGACAAGTATAATGGCCGTACTTGAATTTCACTCTTCTGAATTCCACATGATTCGATATATCTAATTTGCTACAAATGTGAGTCCTTCCTGATGATCGTTGCGCACGTACATAGCTTCATCTTGATTTGGTTCGTCTTCGACCGTCATGCCATCTCTAGAGAAAGGCATCTCCTCAAACTGGTTGTACTCGTCCTCATCAACTACATCGCCCACTTCAACAATGTGTCTCTTCGAGTCCCTTACTACGTGATGCCTAAGATTTGTAGGATCAGAAACATAGAATATCTGTCGAACTTGATTTGTTAAGACGAATGGTTCATCTTTGTACGCAGTACTTTTGAGATCGATTGTTGTGAAGCCGTACTTATCAACTTTTACCTTTGAGAGATTTACCCAGCTGCAACGAAACAACAGAATCTTAAACTTCACGTAGTCTAGCTCCCAGATCTCTTCAATGTACCCGTAGTATGAGCTCTTCCTACCAACTGTATCTCGAGCATCTATTCGGACACCACTGTTTTGGTTTGTGCCCTTTTGGTCCTGATCTCTCGTATAAAATGTGTAGCCATTTATGTCCATCCCTTGCCATGTCACAGCTGTACATGATGGACCTTCTGCCAACCATGTGAGTGCTGGGTCAGAAGATGATAACCCATGAGGTTGCTCATATAACCATTTGTTGAACCGACGATTGTGCTCTTTTATCACCCAAGCTTATGTCACTTTCGGATTGTGCTCCCGTAGCGTGGCCTTGTGTCGGTTGATATATGGGGCCACTAAGGCCATGTGCTGCAAAACTGTGAAGTGTGCTTGATCAATAACCTTCCGGTCAGGAACAACATCTTTCCTGCCAAGGGTTCCGACACCTCGAAGCCTCCCCTCGTGGCAAGATTCGGGCAAACCTATCGGTTTTACTATAGCCATGTAGTCGACACAGAACTTATGACCTCTTCGGTTGCATATCCTTCCACGATGCTTCCCTCCGGATGTGATTGGTTACGTACAAAATGTTTTAGAATTCCCATGTATCTCTCGAAAGGGTACATGCTTCGAAGGAACACAGGTCCGTACCACTTTATCTCTCTCACAAGATGCATAGTGAAATGCACCATGATATCGAAAAACAAAGGGGAGAAATACATCTCAAGCTAACATAAAGTTTTCACCACCTCCTCTTGAAGAGCATCTAGTTCCATGGGATCGATGACCTTCTGAGATATTGTGTTAAAGAAGCTACATAATCTCGTGATTGTCTCTCGAACCTTGATAGGTAGGATATTCTGAATAGCAATCAGGAGCAGTTGAGTGATCAATACATGACAATCGTGAGACTTCATGCCAATCAATTTTAACTCTTCCATTGAAACAAGTATTCATATGTTCGAGGAGTAGCCGGTCGGAACTTTAACACCATGCAGGAACTGGCACAACTCTTTTCTCTCAGCCCATGACAGAGTATAGCAGGCAGGTTCGCAAAACATGCGACTTGTTTGAGTCTCTTTCGGGTGTAACTCTTTTCTAATTCCCATGTCCAACAAGTCAAGCCTTGTTTTGAGGCCATCCTTACTTTTGCCCTTCATATTCAATAACAAACCTATAATGCTATCACACACAATTTTTTCTACGTGCATGACATCGATGCAGTGGTGAACTTGTAGGTGCTCCCAATATGGTAAGTTCTAGAATATCGACCTCTTCTTCCACACAGCCTTCTCACGTGTAGCCTTTATTTTGCTTCCCTTCCCATACGTAACTTTTATATCCTTTACCATGTCATGTACCTCCATACCGCTATATTGCTTCGGAGGTGTACCGTCCTCAATTTGTAGGTTGAATTGTTTCTTCATTCGATGGTACAGATGGTCTCTTCGAAGGAACCTACGGGGACGCATGTACACGGTTTTCCCTGAATGCTTAAGCCACTGACTAGCCGTATCATCCAGGCAGTTAGTACATGCTTTTGACCCTTTTGTACTCTGGCTAGAAAGGTTAGCAAGGGCTGGATAATCATTTGTGGTGCAGAACAGCAAGCTGCGCAGATTGAAATTCTCTCGCTTGTGAGCATCAAATATATCTTCCCCATGGGTCCACAATTTCAGGAGATCTTCCATCAATGGCTCTAGGTAAACATCTATATCGTTCCCGGGTTGCTTTGGAACTTGCACAACCAAGGAGGAAGGTTATAAATACACAGATTCACTGGCCAGGTGCTATGACGACTGCTCATGTTTCCGAAAGGGTTCATTCCATCCGTGCTCAGTCCAAACCTTATATTTATTGGTTCCCTCCCAAAATCTTTAAATTTTCTATCAATGTTTCCCCACTGGATTGAATCAGCAGGATGTCTAAGCTTTCCGTCGTTCTTGCGCTTATCAGCGTGCCAATGCAGTAGTTCTGCATCCTTTGGGTTCGCAAATAAACGCTTAAGATGGGGGATTAAAGGCAGATAACACATAACCTTAGCTGGCGTTCCTTTTGTCACCTCGTCACCCTCATCTTTGACGCCTTTCTCCATACGCTTGTATCGGGAGGACTTGCATACCGGACATGCATGGAGGTTTGTGAACTCCTTTCTGAAGAGGATACAATGCTTCAGACAAGCATGTATTCACTGTACTTCCATTCTCAACGGACAAAGAACCTTCTTCGCTTGATACATACTTCTAGGCAACTGGTTTCTCTCTGGAAGCATGTCCGCTATGAGACCTAACAACTCTGTGAAACTTTTGTCTGACCACCCGTTGCTTGCCTTCAGTTTCAACAATTCAAACACTGATGACAATTTCTTGTACTTACCCTTGCATCCCTCAAACAAAGGTTTCTCCGAGTCCCCCATCAAGAGTTTGAATTTCTCGTACTCCCGCGTATCACGGTTTCCTTCTGCATGGCACAACTTCTCGTCCAAATGGTGAAGTTCATCTGACAATATTTCTTAATTTGAATCATAATCGACATTATGTGCCATATAATTATCTTCCTCCGCGATGTTGTCATTACCACCTTCCTGGATTGTCTGCTGCTCACCGTGACTTGTCCAACATGTGTAACGCTCTATGAAATCCCTATGAATTAGGTGATCTTGGATCTGCTCTAAGTTCTCAAACATGTGTACATTCTCGTAATCTTTGCATGGACAACAAATATATTGTTCCCCTCTGTTCAACTTATGCTCTTCTGCGACTCTTAAGGTACCGTTCACTTGAGCGGTTACCATCATACATCTAGTTTCGGTCCATCTACAGGACAAATTAAATAAATTTAATTAATTTGTGTAAAATATTGAGGCTCACAAAGTGCATACCAACTAATCTATACAATATTAGTTAATATTATTGTTACTATTTGGGTTTGACTACATGTAAGTAATAATTACCAATAGTCTTTTTATTTCACGACCAACAATTACTATGTTGGTAATGTTTTTACCACATATGAATGATTATTACCAATATTTTATTTCATTCACGAAGATATGACCTACCAATAATTACACATTTATTTACGACATAAATGCGGCGACCCACATACTATCCTCTTGGATAATATGCCGGTTTTTGACATATTGTAGACAAAGTGCCTTCTCATCCACAATATATCGTATAGAGTAGCACATCAGAAACATTGCAGCGGTCCATATATTACAAACTTAATTTATAAACTTGAAAAACAATTCCAAAGTCTTACAAACTTATTTTCAAAAATATGGGGAATTTAAAATCGTTATCACTTGGTTACAGCAAAAGCCTTATCTACAACTCTGAACTCACATGACCTACTTTTCTACTCGGTGGCATTCTCGTCTCGGTACTAGATGTAGTAGTCGACGCCCTCGTCTTCCTTCGACGGTGTCTGCTCTTTAGGGACTTCCTCTTCGACTTCAACGTACACCACCTCCGTCTCCGCCGTCGGCTCACAGTCTAATCAAAGGAATTAGAGTAAAGAGATGAGTACAAAAGGTACTCAACAAGTCCAGGAATAGCATAGAGGTGTTTGATGCACAATTGCCTTCTACTGACAAGCATCAGCTGGGTGTCACAACACCCCGTCCTTTCTTTGCCCCTCTTTGTGCCAACGCATCAGCTTTGCCTCCTTCTTGTTACCGAATAAACGCTTCAAACGGGGGAGGACTAGAAGGTACCATACAACCTTTGCAGGGGCACCACTCGTCACTTCTTCCTCGTCATCGTCTTGGTTTCTGCCTTGCTTATATCGAGATGTGTTGCACACCGGACATTTGTGCAGCTCTTTATACTCCTTGCGATAAATAATGCAGTCATTTCGACAAGTGTGGAGTCTCTCTACATCCAATCCAAGGGGCAGACCACCTTCTTGGCTTCCTCGGTGCTCGTAGGCAACACGTTCTCCTTTGGAAAAACCATCGCAAGGTAAGCCAGTGTCTCATCGAAGCTTGCGTCCGGACAGTTGTGGGCTGCCTTGATCCTTAGAAGTTCTAGCGTCACTGGTAGACGCGTGTGCTCAGGATCGCAGCTGCGATACGGTGGTTTTGTCGAGTCTTCCATCAGTTTCACAAACTTTGCGACCTCTCTTTCATCCTCAGGGTCTTCGACCACCTGGTCCGCCATGTGACTATCCCTCAACATTTCAGCCAAATTGTTCCCCGCCTCTCCCGTCAAGTCATCCCTACATTCAGAAAATATGGTCTTCATCTTCTTCTGCGTCTTCATGTATGGCCTCTTCTTATAAACATTTAGGAGTAGCTAAAATTTCTGTCTCCTCACCGTGACTTGTCCAACGTGTATAACCTTCCATGAAACCTTTAATCAACAAGTGTAGCTGCAACGTGCCTCTCTCCCTGAACATTATCGTGTTCTTGCATACACAACACGGACAACACATCTTGTTCGCACCCTTTTTCTCCCTATCTTCCTCGGCCACATCTAGAAACTCATTCAAAGTATCGACAAAACTCCGTGTTGCCCTTTCGCCGTACATCCAACTTCGATCCATCGATTCCTACAACAAGAAACTAATTGATTATAGTTCAAATTAATAAAATAAACACAAAATTTATTCTTTTCTTTCATGTATTGCATCGTACAAAAGAGATCTAGCTAGCGCTGTCAAGAAGCGGACTCGAGAACCTTCCGAAGAGGGTAGGAAGAGAGAGAGGGAAAAAAGGGTGGACAAGAGGGAACTTTCAGAGAGATCTAGATCTAGATACATCTAGAAGGAGGAGGGAGGGAGGGAGGAGAAGAGTGAAGTTTCGGAGAGATCTACATCTAGATACATCAAGAAGGGAGAGGGAGGGAGGAGGGGAGGGGGAAAGAGAGGGGAATGGGTGGAGGGAGGGTCAAGAGAGTTCTAGAAACATCAAGAAAGAGGAGAGAGGGAGGAGGGGAGGGGGAAAGAGAGGGGAAATGGGTGGAGGGAGGGTCAAGAGAGTTCTAGATCTAGATTGCATAAGTACCAATTGGAGGAGGAGCAGCACTCCCGCGGCGCAAGTGGAGGCGCTCGCAGCTAGCCGTGTGAGGCGCAGAACTCACTCACCAGCTGCAGGCGCCTCCCCTGTTTTATGTGCAGACATATCGCTGACGGGCAGCCACAGGAGCCCGTCACTGAAAAGTCTGCCCTAAGAGGCTATCCAGGAAGCAACTTCCACTAACGGGCACCACGGGACCCGTCAGTGAAAGTAGAACCTTCGCTGACGGGCAGATACTCGGAGCCCGTCAGTGGAGCGTATCTGTCAGTGGTGAGGCCAAAACGCCCCTCTGCTCCCACTTCTTCGTGCCCGTCAGTAAAAGTAATCTCTCCCGGCTTCGTAATCGGTTTTACTGACGGTCGTTTCACCACCCATCAGTGGTATTTTTCATCAGTGATGGGCGACCTCTTGCCCGTCAGTGATGATCGTGCAGCATAAGTGTTTTCTGAGGTAGTGACCGCCCGCCTGGTTGCCCCGCTGCGCCACCCGAGGTGGCTGGTGGCCTGGCATCGAAGCCCACTGCTGGTGGCACCCAGATGGGCCCGCCCCTCGCCGGTGGTGCGGTGGGGTTGCCTTGCTATCGGCCCATCTTTCTCCGGTGAGTATTTCCCCCACTTCTCCTCTTCTATTCCCCAATTTCTCTGATTCTAGGGTTTCACCATTTTGGCCTGATTGTGATGTTGATTCAATGACTAGGTTTGGCTAAGTTTAATGGAGCATTAGATTATCTGATTGTTTGCTGAAATTACTCTCATTGTAAATTGGTCGAGGTCTTAGGTGAAACATTCATGATGTGCATAAGTGATTTCCTATTCCTAACCGATTGACCCAAAATTCATGTCTATGGTTCTGATGCTCTATAGCTTAACTCGATTAAGGTTACTGTATATGATCTCATTTTGGTAATTGTCGTATATAAGCTTTACTTCTTTTCTTCTAAACTCTAGCTTCCACTGACAAGAACATGATGCTACCATTTGATACTGCTTTTATCAAGAGTTGATGCTACTTTGTATTGGTATTTTAAACTGATAAGAACAACTACACTTGCCTTGGTCTTAGTTTCCTTTTTATTTCTATGTATACATGGTTATACATGCTGATCTGGTTTGTTGAAGAACAGATGCTACTTGATTTTAATTATTCTTGTTTCTTTCATGTATGTGTATGTCTATATGTTGGTAGAACCAATAAGAACAGAGCTATACTTGATCTAAGAATAGATTCTACACTTGTTGCCTAGTTGTTGCCTTGATATATAAACATGTATTATGATGTTTTCTGAGAAACTTGAGAAAGAATTTGAGAAAGGTGGATAAGAACATAAAATCTGATAAGAAGTGATGATTTAACAATCTGAGGGTCCCCATCATCATGCTAAAATGCATGTATATGAGGGTTTATGGTGTCTTTGTGATCCTTACCTTATATAGGTTTGCACAAGGTAAGTTGCTGGCTTCCTTCTTTGCTCGTCCTCCTAATCTTGATCCTCTTGATCGCCTGGTAGTCTTCTTTCCTGTGCTCCTCCTCCAGCTCACATTGATACTCCCTGGTCCGAGCTTGTCTTCCGGTTGCTCTAAACTGGTCCTGGTGGTGGCTACCATTGTGGTACTAGTCTTCGGTGGATTTGTGGCAATAGTGACTATTGTTCTGAGCATATATATGGTCACTCTCCTTCTATGGGACACTTGGCACCTCCTGCTTGTGCTATTACGAGCTGTTGATTTTTACTACTGCTTATCTTGGATAACTATAAGAGATATTCCCTTATCTCTGGCTGCCTTATTTGCTAAGGAACTTGACTTTGGTCAAAGGCTGGAGCTTGCTGGATAAGACTTTCAATGGATTTTGTTGCCTTATCTAAACCCTTTAATTTTTTTATAAAAAGAAACAAAATTGATTCTTTTCAAAACAGAAACTACGGAGGCAAATGTAGTATAGGATAAAAATAAAATTATATTAATACTCTCACCTCTTCTCTCCATATCCGATGAGGGCTAACGTGGCCCTCGGACATTTTTGAAAACCAAATTGTTTTCTAAAATTGATTTTCAAAACTAAAAACTATTTAGGTCCACCTCGGCACTATTTTGCCCCCGCAACTAAACCTGTGGATGTTGGCGGAACTGTGCCGGTGGGACCACCTGTATTTCAAAATACTTGTTTTTGAAAATCTTTGCTTCCTAGAGCAAAGGCGTAAACCCAACGGTCTCGAGTTCACATACTCGACGACCTCGGATGCCGCCAACATTTCTGAAGATTCCCTCCTCCTCCGACTCTGTGTTCTACCACAACTCGAAGGCTCGAAGATTAGGTTTAGATATTTGTATAGGTAGACATTTCATCATGTAATTTTTTTATTTTCTTCTTCTTTACTTGATTTTGTAATCATCAATTGTTGTACCAAGATAATTATATCACATGTTTAATCTAATAAAGTTGCAATGTTAATTATATTTGAATATGTATGAATGATGAATGCCAAGATCACATGTATGGTGCGAATTGTAACATCCTGATTTTCAGAGCTTTTCAAAATCTTTTTATCAAAATTCAGAGCTAGAAAATTTTGTTGTTTATTCTAGAATTAATTAAGGCTTAATTGGAATTTCATCAATTCGACCAGAGTTAATTTAAATTAATCCAACTTGAATTGGATTGGCTTTTTAATTTGGAATATGTCTCCTAGAGTTTTCTCAGAACTTTCGGAGTTCGTTTGGTATTTAATTAAGCTCGGTTGTTTTTTTATCATTATTTTGGTTCTATCCTTCTCTCTTTGCCCGTGCCATCCCGGCCCATCTCCACTCGGTGCCCCGCTGCCTCATCCCTCCCTTGGGTAACCACCCCGGCCAGTGCTGCATAACGCAGAATGCGCCGCTACACTTTTCCATTCGGAATTGGAGCCAAATATCTTTCCCTCACCCTCCTATAAATACCCCCACACCCCCCACCTCTTCCCCACTCCCCCACACTCTTTTCCCATGAAACCCTAGCCCCCACACCCTCCAAACAGCCGCCACCCCCTTTTTGCCTCCCGTGCAGTTTCTGAATAGCACATATCGCCTCAGTATTTTCCCAATTCCCGTCGCCTCAAACTTCTTTTGGTAAATCCCTTTTGTGAGATTATGTATAACCTTTCTCTCTACCTCTCTGAAAAATTTGGTGAAGATCCAACGGTGCAATCACCGGGAAATTACCAAATACTAATGTACTATTTGCACCCAGTTATTCTGCACGTGCATCTAGATTGAAATGATGCTGTGTGTCTAGTTTCTAACCCAATTGGTGGATTGCAATTTCAGTGAGTGAGCATCGTGCAGCATCAAAAATCCTCCAGTCTATCCAAAACCAATCTATGTCCAATTCCGACCATTTCGTGTTGCGAATGTCGCCACCACCCATATAGTTAATCTCCTATCATCTTGTGGCACATTATGCCATTCTTTTCAATCAGGAATCTCTATCCAAAATCACCCGCATCACCATATATATGTTCATCTCTAATGTTTTCATTATTGTTTGATTACTAAATTAAGTAACATGTTATGTGAGCCTTTAGTTTCATATTGTTATATGTATGATTGTTTTATATTTCTTTCTTTCCCTTTATATGATGTTCATGCTTAAGAGTTTCTATCATGTTGATCAATTATGTTTAGTTAATTAATAGGTGTATCCATGTCCATATAGCAACATGTTGCTTGTTTACATAACTGAATATAATATGCATATATGCAAATAGTTCTATTTTAATAGCCATTAGACATGAGTTGGTTCGACATGTTAGTTGAATCTTGTTTGTATCATGAATAAAGTTGTTTATGTTTAACCAGGTTCATGTTGCATGATCAGATGTGTGTACACATATAGTGTGTGATGCATATGTATAACAAAACTTAATATTTGCAAATAACCTATAATACTATAAGCATAATCTTTGCTAAACTTATATTAATATGACCTGCTCCATGTTAGTTAATTCTTGTATAATGTATTCCTATTAGCACACACCGGATTGTTATTGCACGTGGCATATGATTGCTCATTAGCATGTTAATGTCTTTAACCACACGTGATGAATGTTTACTAAGCATGTTAGAATTGCCACATCACCGTGTTTATAAAGTTGTGCATATATATATATATATATATATATATAGCCCATTCTATGTTTCGGATAATAGTTTGCTGTGAATTGGTTTAGCACATTATTGTACTCTTGTTTATATTTTAATTATTTATTTAAACATAGTTAATTTGTACATGTTCATCATGATTTGATGTTGCATAATCATGTAGTTACATATAGTTATATGTACGTATATATATAATTGGACTTAATATTGTTGACAATCTACATGTTGGAATAATAATCTCTTACTGAATTATTATTATTTAATCATATCGTATGATAGTTGACGGACATATAATATATATGTACTAGTATGCATAGCTTGATATCTTATGTTACACTTTCATAAGGTGGTGTATACTCACACATACATGGTTAACCTTTAGGTATCGATTATAATATATGCATATATGTTGCTAATAATCATTCTTTACTAAATATTGTTATTGTTATATGTAGTATGTGTAGGTTGATTGCTGCATTGTATACACCCAATAGCATGAGTAGAGTTAATGTTATGTCATAGATTGTATATATGTATGATGCATGTGATGTAGATGCTAGTTGTTAATTGGTCATATAGTTTAATCACAGTTTATATTATTAATGATTGTTATTAAATTGTAACTACACGATTATATGTTTGGTGCTATGCTATGCCTTGCCTAATTTCTATTGTCTATCTAGTTTGTTACACGATGTCTAATTATATGTTGCATGGTAGTTCATATAGATTGTCATGTCGTCTATTATCATTTCTAACTGACTAGCATGCCAGGACCTAGCTTGTCTACTAGTACGATAGGTTATGCTTATTTTACTAGTATGTTGGGTTTCCATGTTTAATCATATGGTTGTGCCATTGTTGTCATCAACCATATCATGTTCCCAGTTGCACATCTATCCCTATCTCACATGTGGATTAACTTGAGTCATTTGACATGCAAATCCTATCCTCCATAAATCTATCCTTTTTCCAGAATGATCTAATCCGGAAGACCATCTTTCGAGTACATGTACTCTATCTGGTTAAGATATATAATCTCACACCTTCCTAGTTGTCTTTCGACAATCCTATCCCTTCACCCTTATCCTTTGACACCTATCCGACCTTGCTAGCCCTATTCTTCTGGTATTTCTATTTGATATTTAATTTGGAGTTATAATCATTTGCTTTGCACTTTATTGCCATTGTGACGAATAGGAAGTAACGACATTGGATAAGAACAAGTTCTTGCAGAAGAAGACCAACTCGTCAACGAAGGCATGCCCCCTTTTCTTGATCATGTTGATCCTATATTTTCAAAGCCATTATATTTTATTATTTATAAACATGCATGCTATTTTATTCTAGTAGCTAGCGTGTCGATTGACACACCATTACCTTTCCTCTTTGTCGCTGTTTACTTGATACCCTGAGTAGATTAATATGTTATTATTTCTGAATAGAGTAGAGAAATGCTTAAACATGCTTAAATGTATCCTTAGGATGTTTTGATTTGCCTCTTCGGAGGAATGATCTTTGGATCGATGGTCCTTGATATTGAAACTTGTTGTTGAGCTTGCTGAGCTAGGGCCGGATGCCCGTTGTTTCCTCTCTCTCTCTATTCTATTCTTTCAAATTCTACTCTGGGTGAAACTTACCATCTAAAATGGTGCGGGCGACAGCTGAATCAATGTTGAAGGAGCATATGATTGTCCTACCCGCAGAAGGCCGGTTTAAAGGATCCATTGATCGTCCGTACCGCTTAAGGCCGAAGTTTTGAAGTTGGAGAATTGTGACAACAGTACAACCACATGCTATATGGGCACTGGCTTGGTCAAGTAGGTTAGTCAGTCTTTGGTGCCGGTGTTGCCCTACCACAGAAGGGGTGGACGTAGCTACGAGGACCCTCGGCACACATGGGGGGACCGGAGTGTGGGGATGTACTCTCAACTCCGGGCCAGACCCGGTGGGCATGTCACACCTTAGGGGGATCTAGCTAAAAGACCTCGTCACGGTCACCTTGCCGACACACCGATGGGCGTGTTTACAAGCTTGCACAGCTTGGCATAAGGGGATGATCGTGTCATGTGGGTAAAGTGTACAAACTCTGCAGAGATAAAACTAATCGATTAGCCGTATCCACGGTCACGGATGACACAAGACTCATTCTTGATGAAAAGGACCTGTCTTTCTCCCCCTTGCTAATTCCCTCTACCCCAGTTCTAGAAATGTGAAAAGGTGGTTGGAACCTATGGATGAGTTCAGGCTGGATGCCTTACACGCATGTGTTGGTCATGGACCCTCACATTTATGAGAAACACCCCTGATATTAAAACTGATTTATATCAAAATGCTGATTTATATCAAAATGCTGCCTTTGAATCTATTATAGTAATTCAACTAAAAGTTGCTTTACGCAAATAAAACATAAAGCCTTCCTTGAAGCCTTGCATGTAGTATGGTAGGACCATCTGCCACCAGGTGGCTTACTGAGTACGTGAAGTACTCATCGAGCATGTTGTTTGTTGGACGTGTTCAAATATCTATGAGGACGATGAAGACTATGAGGAATCTTCTACGTCAATGCTGAGGTTTAGGTCACGTGGCCTCCGTCGACTGCCTGTGGTTGAGATGGAGACATTTACGCTTTATTTTCCGCTGTGTTTCTGAATGGTAAGGGACATAAGTCCTAGTTACTTTATTTAGTCATATTGCTACTATAACTCAATTGCTACTATATCAAAACATTTTTAAAATTTCATTTCATACAACCTTTCGATAATTACAACATCTTTTTACGAGACAAGATAAATCAATTCTAAAATAATAAATTACAAGTGGTATGAGGGCAAATCCCTCTATATACAAATATCTCTCTTTCATAAAATCTAAACCACTCAAATATATCATTTTGCCACTCTAAATTAGCTAGCTAGATCCTCAATATACTAATTGAAACCAATTTATGCCTCAAATTCAAGGAAGCCAAATAAAATTTTCCATAACATAGCTAGATCTACATTCTCTCTTTACCACATTACATGTAGCAAATTAATCAAACTTTTAAACCAATCACTAACCTTAGATCACCAATATGAAAGAGATATGCAATATCCTCTCTAAATCCAGAGCTTTTGGGCTCAATTCAATCTCCCAAGGTAAAAAATCGCAAGAGCTCTACCGCCACTACTGCTGTGTGTAAGAATAGAACATTGAGGACAAGGAGCTCGGTCTAGCAGACTGTAATAAATGGACACCTTATCACAGGCGGGTTTCAACAAAAACCGCCTGTGATATGAGAACCGCCTGTGATATGTCATCTACATATTGCAGGCGATTCTTTGACAAAACCGCCCGTGATATCTTGTCATCACAGGCGGTTCGCGTCTCTCTGACTTAACTCAGGCATTCTTCTTTGCGAACCGCTTGTGATCTACTAAAACAGAGACGGATTTTACTTATCCGCCTGTGATGAGGGGTCTCGAATGACCAGTTCTATAGTAGTGTCTATGTACGTTCTTGTTAGTTCAGGATCGAACTCATAGACACAGGTCAAATAGATATCATTGCGCCACATCAAAGCAATTACAAAAGTTTGAACACAAATATACCATACGGCTTGCGTAGTACCATGTCTCCACTCATGCCACAGATAGCGACAAAGTCCAAGTGACCTACTCATAAGAATCATCGTAGTAGTAGTCCACATCTGCTCATCATCGTAGTCCTTGTATAGCACCATAAAAAATATATCGATGAGTACATCACATAATTAGCATGCCTCGTCATAGGAAACATCCTAAACCAAGGCACATGAGGCTGCAAAGGAAGGTTGTACGACTTTTGCATAAAATCTATTTTAGGTGCATACTGCAGTAGTTTCAAAGACAACTTTGCAAAGCAAACAATTTTTTATATCAGGAGTGTTTCACAACAATGTGACAGTCCACGACCAACATATACAAACCCTGCCTTGCTTGTCCATAGGTTCCAATAGCAAAAAGGTAGAGGAAAATAGCAAGAGAGGGAGAGAGAAGGGCATGTCCTTTTCATTAGAAATGAGTCATGTGCCATCCTTGACCACGGATACGGATAATCGATTAGTTTACACTCTGTAGAGGTCGTCGCTTTACCCACATGACACAATCATCCGCTTGCGTCAAGCTGGTCAGGCTTGAACACATGCCCATCGGTGTGTCGGCAAGGAAACCGTGATGAGGTCTTTTAGCTAGTTGTCACGCCTCGATTTTCTAAACTTTCACAAAGCACGTCGCTGCATATGACCACCCAACTTAAGTCATGCCAGAATATAAAACACTTGTGACATTATCCTCATCGCATAGAACCTCCAATCCGATTCATGCACCCTATATACACCTACACACTAACCCTAAGAACAATCTGCAAACACCTTGACTCTAACCCATGGAATGAATCCCTTCTATCTCCATGTACACCTTATACACCATCTTTCAACTCGGAACCCTAATTCCATGTTTTAGTTCCCTTTTATCTAATGTTTTCTTTTCTCGCAAAAACCCTAACCTTATGATTTTATACATGTCTGCCTCTCCAAAAATTCTAGGAAATTTTATGAAACATTCTAAGATCACCCTCAACCCAATTATAAAATAATCTTGGAAAGGCTAGTTCAAAAATATTTAAATATCAATATAATAAAGTTTAGGGCAAAATCAAGCAATGAACTACAACATGACCAAATAAATATCAAAAAATTCCAATAAAATTGCACAACCCTCCCCTTGATTCCGAAAGCCTAAATATGCAAAAAACATGGGCATCTTCAGTTCAAAAATCTTGAACAAACGCCATTGAACACCTCTATCCTAGTTTCTTCCCTACATGAAATCATGACCAAAGCTCACACAGGAAGAACATCTAAAAATTCTTGGAGCCTCCTCTTCATCTTAGGGACCCATTCCCATCGTTGCTTCTCCATCCAACGTCCTCTGCACAGTCGACTTGACCTAACCCTGATCTATGCCAATGTTGGCATTCAAGCTTTACCTGTGCTCTCTATTCCTTTTCGGTGCATAACTTCCATGGAGCTCTCGTACATGTAGCAATATATCTACTAGCGTAAGGGAACGCTCGCAGCCCCTAGGCATGCCAGGACGAACGCATGCCGCTCGGGTACATGTGCTGGCCGCACCCTGACCATGCCATTGTGAGCGCCCACAGTCGTTGCCACACCGCCCATTGTAGGATCTAAGGTGCCGACTAGAGGGGGGTGAATAGGAGGCTTTTTAAAATTTAAACAGATATGAGGGCTTTTCTGAATTAAATAGGTAAGTCCTAAAGGGAACAGATCAAAAGCCAATAGTAATCAGAAAAGTAGTTGCATGCTATGAAACAAGCAGATAGAACAGATAGACAACATGGCAGCAACTAAAGTAGCTAGATCAGGCAAACAGAAACAATCTGACTAACCAGGCAGACAAGTCTAGGTACTCAGCTATAGTACATATAACTAGTAGTTATGGTACAGATAAGTAGTACAGACAAGTAGCAGAGATAGCGAGATAGGCAGTAAACACAAGTGACTAGCTGTAGTACAGACGTACATATAAACAGATAACACATGCAATTCAAACAGGCAGCTTTACCAACCACACAAGTAATAAACAGAGTAGATAAGCAAATCAATCACAGGTGCGGATAGGTAAAAAAGGAGATTAGAGTATTTTTCACCGATATTCCCACCTTCTGCAGAGCGGTACATCTCCGTTGGGGAAGTTTCTCCATAGAGCAAGCCGGCAACGAACCGTGCTCTTTCCTCGAGTACCTGTCGCAGGCACCCGTTTACTCATGGGTAGTCCTTTTGCTTAGCAGCAGGCAAACTCCGATCGCCTTCACAAACATCTAAGTCAGCTCACACGAGTTTGAGTGATCCTAGCGACACCTACACCTATCTAGGAGTAGACGCTCCAAGAGTAACAACATCTTCTCTCTGATCTCTTGGAGGACTCAATGCCTTAAAGCCCTCAAGCTCAACTCACTCTTTCCCTCACAGTCAAGCCCTCTCCCACTCAGATGCTCTCTTTAGCTCACGGAGACAAGGTTCTGCTTGCTGGAACATTGGATTGTAAGTTTGGCAAAGGTTGAGGCAACTGCCTCCCTAGGCCCTCTATTTATAGAGGCTCCTGTAATCTGACCGTTACCCATGTGCCATGTCAGATGAGTCGTCCCACCTGTACCAACTACCTGTTTTACAGACGCACCATCGGCAATGGTAACCTGTCAGACTGCCGAGTCCCTAACTGTAGCACAGATGCTTAACACAGCTGGAGACCCCGCTGTACTACAGAGACCACACTACTACAGAACAGACCTTCTAAGACGGGCTGAAACAAACATCCCAGACGGTTGGCCGGTTCGTCCGAAATTGGTGGTCAGTGATGACACAGCTCATCGCAGACGGGTGGGCCGACTGTCTGCGATAATCATTCATCCCAGACGGGCCGACCAACGAGTTGTCTGCGATAACAAATCATCCCAGACGGGTGTAAGTTAATAACCCGTCTGCGATGACAAATCATCCCAGACGGGTAAGTTAATAACCTGTCTGATATGACTGATATCACGGACGGGTTTAAGTGTTGACCCGTTTGGGATGGGTGTGAACAGAGGGCATAACACTGCCTGTTTTGTGGCTAGCCTCAGGAATTGCTAGCCATGCCCTCTGAAACAGCAGATATATATATATTTGATAGAATATTCACATGTTTATACATTCACAGACAGTGATACACTGAAACAATCACATATTTATACATTCACAATTGCTAGCTACATATATTCACAATTGCTAGCTATAAATGAGTCACACTGTTCATAAATTAGAGCTCGCAATCGCATACTTCAGTGTTTGAAAGAAAAGTTGCAATAGAGTGCTTAGAACAAAGATGAAAGACAATGCTAGTCCGCTAAGCCGCCACCATAGAACTCGCCATCGGGATTGATGATTTGTGTATTGATGAAGAAGGCAAAAATCCCTCGAATGCGCTTGAGTTCAGCTTCATCAAGTGTGGCATCTTCAACCTTCCATGCCTATTGCTGTCATAAACCTAATAAGGACTAGAAAATTACAAAATGTAAACAAACTCAAAATAATGCTTGCATTTGGGTATACCTCCTCAGCTACTCTTCGCCTAACGAAACCCGCGACAACCTCCATGTGGTAGCAAACGTAGAATCCACATAGGTTTGTCCCCTTGGGTTGTTGTTTGCACTAAAACAACAAACAAACATACGTTAGCTAAGAAGAATCTATTATGAAGCATGTCAATATGCTATATTAACATTGTAATGGATATATATGCACCGGAAAGTCAAATTTATGTCGCAGCTTGGGCCCTTTGCCACTTACCCTCCACGAGCTTTGTAATCGATGAACGCTTCGTCAAGTATGTCGCGAATTGGCCCAAAGTCACGTGAAGGATTTCGCGAGGAATCAAGGTATACAACCCTGTTCCATTTTGGTATAAGTACGACCAAAACCCAATGGAAGCTGCATATATATAGACGTACTACCAAATCAGCTTTGTGATATATGTGTAATGGTGAAATTATAAGTATTGGATGCGATGCAACACTTACTCAGGGTTGAAGGGAAATACGATGTACTCTTTATCCTTTGGGACAACAGTGCATGCTTAACATACTCCAGAACTGCATCTTTGTTGTCGCTAATGTTTGCCCAAGTCACCCTTGCCGGGTCAATGAACCTGATAGGTTCGTTGGTAAGACTGGCTTCGGGGTGCATGTATCTTTGCAAAATGGAAAATCATGTCACGGCTTAATTAAATTGCATAGGTATGGAGAAAACTGATTAACTGAGAAGTTGTAGACTTACAATCTCCAGTATCTCAACAGGGTCTGCTCCAGGGCGTCGAGGTTGAAGAGTTCGAACAGGTCTTGAAAGTACAGGTAGAACAACCCGCCCATGTCCTGGTGGAAAAGGTGTTCCTCCTTGAAAGCGACCTTGACGCCTCGTGGCATGGTTTGGTCAGGCTCTAGGTTGTTCGTCGCCTTCATGTACCAATCATGCAACCTCTGGCATGCCAGTGAGCTCGATATGTCCTCCGGCGTGACCAAGACTTGTCCATTCACAATCGACGAGCCAGAGGCGCGAAAGGGAGATCATCCACTCTGTCCGGATCAAACCCAAGTTCTGCCACTAGAGGTGCCTTTGATTTTTGTTGCCCTTGGAAGTCTTGGGGCCACTACTGTGACTCCTGCCCTTGCCGGTTCTGCTAGTCCCCTTAGAATAGGTGCGCTTCACCGGTGAAGGAACTGCTCTCATCTGTAGCACCGCCCCCATGGAGGTAGCGGCTGCTGGCTCTGCCGGCTTGACCGGAGATGAAGCTGGCTCATCAGCCCGTTGTGCTGCCGCTACCAGCTCCATGGGGGTAGGGTTAACCTCGGGTATCCTAGCTGGCTCAGTGCGTGATGCGCTCTGAGAGGCAGGCCGCACTTGTATTCTGATGTCCCTCTTCGGCCACTGGATAAAGGTGCCAACCGTCTGACGTAGCACCGTGATCTTATCGTTTGGTGGCATGGGAAGTGGGAGCTCCTTGAAACCTTCAACCACGTCGTCCACATGCACCTTCTGAAAGTTCGGTGGTATGGGGCGACCGAGCAGTAGAGTCCCCGCCTCCTTGAGATATGACATCCCAAATGCAGCATCGATGGCGACATCTCCGGCTACCCTTGCCAACAACGTGCAGGAGTCGTCTCCTACAAAATTATTGAGTACCTTGTTGATTAAGTCCAAAGTTATGTACTTGCTATTATAAAAACCCTATAAATGGCCCTTACCGAGATGGTGTCACAGAGATATGTTTCACCCTATTCTTCGGCTGATGCGCAGCTACTCCGAATATTTCCGGGGCTCGCCATAGCTACGTTAGAGAGTGCAAGTTGAGCTTTGAACTCATCCTTAAATACCTCAACCTGCCTCCTGACTTCCTCCTGAATACGCCTCTCCAAATCTTCGGAGTCTCTCGTAGTCGTTGTTGACTGAGTTAGACTCCTCTTAGCGGCCTTCCTCCTCTCGTACTGCTCCTCCGTCTCAGGGAATCCCTCTCTCTAGGGAACTGCAACCCCAACACCTCTTGTGCGACCTGGGTGCTCCGGGTTTCCCAACGCTACGGTCAGGAGGTCTTTGGTCCTAGATGATTGTGCTTCTTCATCATCATCTAGGGACCCTTGCGAAGCTATCTGCACCTGCAACAACGCGTGAGAGTTACATTACAAATGATACTCGTATGGTTCTGAAGAATTGTGTGTACATAGTCAGGTATATTACCATACGATCGACCACTTCCTGGTCAGCGGGGTTTGGAAATGTAGCCGAACCACTCTGCGGATCTGGCTTGGCACGTGCTCTGCACCAGGAGGTGGCATGGCCAGAAACCACGCTGGGAAATGGAGGGGGTAGATTCTTCTCCATTGCCAGCCGATCCTGCATCTCTCATCTCACCGATGCACCTTCATATCCTGTGCTTCCAAGCCTATGCGGGTGCTTGTTTCTTGCTTGAAGGGCCTTCTGCCGTTCACTCTTCGCCACTTCTTCTGGCGTGGTCTCATCTCCAGGAATCTCTCGTACACTTGCTCATCCATGAAGCTGTACTTCTAAAACGGGCTCTCACTCGTCTGTACGAACTTTGTCATCAAGATGCTCTTGAACGACCTCCACGCCTTGCCCATGGTCTTCATTGCAGTCGCTCTGACACGTTCTTCGTGTTCTGGCGGGATCTCGAACCACCTTTTTACTTCAGCCATTAACTCCTTCTCCTTCGTGGCGGTTATATCCTTCTAGTTGGCAATGGTTATGTTGACCCTCTCCCGCTCAAGTATTCCGCAGAAAGTGCAGAATTTGTTCGCTACGTCATCGGGTTTCGTCGGCACACCAGACTTCGTAGACACTTGCGTGATGACCATACGTCTACTAGGGGCTTCGACATTGTTCGGGGCTTCCGACTGCCTTTTTGCCTACTTCCTTCATCGTTGCTGAAGTAGGGTTCTGCAACGATGAGTGCCCCGATGAGGAATTAGAAGAAGAATGGGCATCCGACATATCTGTGTAAACTAACAAAGCAAGGCATAGGTCTATAGTAGTAGTGTATATTAAAACTCAATACCAAGCATAGTTATCTACCTAAACAAGTAAATTATCACAGAATTAATGACCAATACAACAGCTGTTCTTAGTAATGCTTATGGCGCACATATATGCAAACATATGACCACGTAGAAATAACACTCCAGATGCAAAAGCATCCGAACAAATTAACTAAGGTCAGTGAAAGATTCTATTCTTCAGTTGAATAAAAATACACAACACACAATGCTTTATAAAAATGCTCCAAACACAAGCAAACACTATAGGTTAGAGCATGTTAAGTGATGGATGATCTGTGCCAAACAATCTGAATGTGCAGATCAACTTCTATTTATGGATCCACTATATTTCTATGATCTGTGCCAAACAATCTGAAGGTGACAGTGATATGACATTGCAGACAAGTTATAAACCATATCGAATAGCGGAGTACAAAGCAGTGAGATGCGTCAAGTTCACAAAAAATTTTCTCCCCGACAAGCATGACATATAGAGTAGAAGTTAATGCACATTCGTAACTCTACAAGCTGCTTGGGTTCGGTAAATCCAATGTTGACTTTGCAAACTGCAGAGTACACAATATAAGACAAGACTCCAGTCTAAATACGTAGTACTTAGTACTAGATTGTTTTCTCCACATGCAAGATCTATGAAGTAATGTTCTTATCTGAAATCAGTGTAATTCTTGATTATAAAGACATGAAAACAAAACACTGGTACTGCCACATACATATTCAATGGTGCATGAGTTAAGAATTCCAAGCTCCTCAATTAAAGGTACCAGTTGAATGGGATACTAATCATCTCAGTCACTCATCTATTCTAATCAACAATTGTAAAGAAGATAAGACATTCATCCCAATTTCTAATTACATATTAATTGTCTTGATTGCATTTAGTGACAATTAAAGCATGTAGTTAACATGCTGCAAAATCTACTCTTCATCTCCTAGCAATCCATTAACAACTTCTGACAATAGCTCTAGCTTGGCTACTGAGCAATTCTGAGAATATTGTGCTAGCAAGATACATCAACGTTGAAAAATTGAATCACATGAAGCTCGAATATGTAGGCAATTTTTTGTATCTACTGTCACAGCATGAAACATGAGTAAATCAAACATTACATCTAAAAATAAACTTCTTCAGGTACACAAAACAGTAGCAAATTAACCTAAAAGTAGTAGCAAATTAACCTAAAATTGCTCTCACTCACCTAAATTGAGTCCCTAAGTGATCTCATCCAAAAATAACCCTAAGTCTCAACGTACCTTGCGTCCTGGACTGGGGGAAGGTGACGGTGGCACGGGCGATGGAGGCTCTGGCACGGGCGACGGTGGAGAAGACGGCGGCGCGGGCGGCTCGGCTCCTTCTCCGGCGGCGGTGCGGTGGAGACGACGGCGGCGCGGAATGGGTGGCGGTGCAGGCTCGGCTCCTCTCCGGCGGCGGCGCTGAATGGGTGGCGGCGCAGGCTCGGGCAGGGGCGGCGTGGGGAACAGGCGGCGTGGGAGGGGAATTAGGGATTTGGAATGCGAAATGGCGCGGGGTGCCGAATTTTTCTAAGTGGTCGTATATGTAGTAAGATCATCCCAGACGTGTTAAGTGAGCCACCCGTCTGCGATGACCATCATCACGGACGGGTCTAGGGCCAACCGTCTGCGATTACTTTCTTCCCAGACGGGTCAATGGACGAAACCGTCTGCGATAACACTTTCATCCCAGACGGTTAGTGTCATTGACCCGTCTTGGATGACTTCTATCGCAGATGGTTTTAACTGTTGACCCGTCTGGGATAGGTGTTTGCAGAGGGCATAACTCTGTCGGTTTGTGAGCTAGCCTCAGGAATTGCTAGCCATGCCCTCTAAAACAGCAGATATAAACAGCAGGTATATATTGCACAACATATTCACACTGAAACAACCACGTACTTGGAAATGATATATACATTCACATTTGCTCGCTGCCAACAATCGCAAGAGACTGCTAAGTACATATATAGATGGAAGACAATGAAATTAAATATCCAAATAAAAAGAATATCAATTAGTTACAATACTTGCTTCTTCCCTTTGAAAGTGAGCCCTTCACGATGATCGTTGCGGTAGTATGACCTAGCTCCCTCCATGGCTTCAGCCTCGAACTCAAATCTCTGGAATAATTCTCGGTGAATTCGTTGTAATCATCCTCGTCAACAACATTGTCGACTCCTATGATGCTTCTTTTTCCATTTCTAACGACATGCCGCCTCTTGCTTGACGGGATCATATAGAATACCTGATGAACATGCTTCGCGAGGACGAATGGTTCAGTACCGTAGCCAACACGGCTCAGGTCAACAGTAGTCACAGTCGTATTCGTCGGTCTTAATGTGCGAGAGGTGGGCCCAACGACATCAAAATATTGGGATTTTGAACTTAAAGTAATCGAGCTCCCAAATCTCCTCGATGAACCCGTAGTACAGTGCTTATGACCGGCGGAATCGATAGCATCGACCCGCACACCGCTGTTCTGATATGTGCTTTTTGCATCTTGAGCCTTCGTATAAAATGTGTATCCATTTATGTCATATCCTTGGTATGTTCGGACTATGAAGTACGGTTTCTTTGACAACCATGCCAGCATTTCATCAGATTACGACGTGGTGGTGATCCGGTTTTGGAACACATTGGTTGAATAGGGACATATGTTTGTTTCTTGATCCACGCTTCACTTTTTCTTGGATTTTGATGTCATAGCATTTCCATGTGTTCATCGACGTATGGTGAAACCATCGAGATGTGCTGCAAGACCATGAAATGAGCTCGAGCATGATCGTCCCGATCAGGAATGATGGATTTCGCTCCGA
>JAGXJF010003726.1:0-11426 GCA_019208055.1 Stipa capillata
CAATCCAACAGAGTGGGCACGCTAGAAACGTCGAGTGCAAAAACAATCGGGCTAAGGCTAAAATTTACCCCACTATCCGCAGCCCCCTCGAGCAAAGCATGCCAACATACTATCTGTCGCCAAACATAGTGTGTACGTGCCATCAGATTATTCGTCAGCAATTTTAATATCTATCCCGAGAGTTTTTATCTGTCAGCAGTTTTGCAGTAATGGGGTCAGACTATCTTTCGGGTAGGCGATAGCCGTTTCCTGTCACAAAAGACTATGCCGACATTTATATGTGGCTGTACAGGGTCTTTACCGATAGATAAGATGATATTGATCTAGGTGTCCCGGTGTAGTGGAGAAGGGACGACAGGTAACTCCGGCCAGTTTCATGGGCTATGTAGGGCTAATTAGGAAATGTAAGTGGGGGTACAGAATGCTGGTGTATGCATGTTCATCCGTTAGTCGTGTCCTATTAATTTACTATAAAGACTTGTAGGTTTATGCTGTTGCAGTCTCCTAGTCCATATTTCAGGAATTACCGAGACCAAAAGCATCTTATTTACCTCTCTCTGGGATTCCCTTAAGACTATCATAATAGTTGATTACTCGCATGAGTACCCTTGTCATGGCGAAACACTATATTTGTTCGAACATAATAGTTGATTACTCGCATGAGTACCCTTGTCATGGCGAAACACTATATTTGTTCAAAAGGAAAATCGCTACTGAAAGCAAGTACGGGAAGAAAAAAGTGTATATTTAGTCCCTTAATTATTTGTTAGACTGTAGATTACGTCTCTTAAATATAAAACTGGATAAACTTAACTCTCAAGTCTTGAAACCATGTAATTTACGTCTCTAAAGCCAATCAAAGCTGATTTTGACCATCCAAAAATGATTTTATGCTGACATAGCATCTACGTGGATCCTAAATAGCTTAAAAGACAAATTATTAAAAAAATTCTCACCAGGACCCATAAATTAGTCCCTCGCTCCTCTTTCCTCCCTCCTTTTTCTCCCTACCCTGACAATGGGCGTGATGAGGTCTCTGACGCATCAACAATGGAGACACGGGGAGGCGGCAACCATCGGGTTTGCAGGAGGCGGAGACGAGTTGGGGTTAGCTGGTACATGCTAGGGATGGCAGGGCCTCAGGAAGCTACTAGTGACGGACTGTTGCTTTTTATTTATGTTTTATTTATTAGATGATGTGGTATACATGTGGTAGACACATGTCATTTACGTGGGTCAAAACTATTTTAAAATAGCTTTAGAGATGTAAAACGCACGATATTGATAGTTAAAGGACCAACTTTAAATAGTTTTAGAGTTGAGAGAAGCAATATGCACTCAGACAACTTTGAGAAATAAAAAAAATATTTTTTCCACACGTGAATGATTTGACGTGGCGCCAACAAAATTGTGGCTATCTACGACCTTTTGTATTATTTTGGTACCGCGTATCCATGTACACGTTATCTAACATGTTCTAGTGTAATGAATATTTTGAGCATTTTCTGAGATGCACGAGTGCACCATAGGTTCATATTTCCATTTGCCTACCCCATGTTAAACGTTTCGGTGAATAAGACAAAAGGCTGTCTACAGCTATTTACTCTGTTCATGAGTACTCGTCACTCTTCTCCAATCTTGGTCACCTAGGTTTTATTATACTTTTTATCGAATATGACCACCATGCCCTTAATAATCGGCGTTGGGCCTATCAAACTGTGACTCTACGACAAGGAACCTTTCTTTGTTGAGCTCAGAATATCGTTACGGACAAAGCGGAAATGCCTAACCTCCAAGCTTCTTTTCAGATGTCAATGTGCCATGATAGTGCAAATTATGAATTCAACATGCCTGTGTCTAGATACAAGATGGGAATGTGCTGAAGTGCCACAAGAAGGATGCCGTTTCCACAAAAGAAAATAGAAAAGAAAAATGAAGCTTCTTTGACATGGACGGAAGTACAAGTATATGACAGTGTGATGCTGCAACTATTCTTCATAAGTACTCGTGCTCCATGCATGCTAAACATTAATCGAGTGCACAGACCACCACTACACAATTTATGGATTATTATTAGTACAACATCATCTCCCATCTGCAACACTTGTCCTAGTTATTTCTTCTGCAATGTTCGGAATTTAATGCTGTGACTCTGACAGAATGGTTTTTCAAATAGATTGCCTCTCAGGTTGAGACGTACAACGGCTCAGAAAGAGATTTCGACCTGTTCCCGGCCCGGCGAGCTTAACGTGTGACGTCAGTTCACAAATGCGTCGGAGAATTTAGGCATTCATCTAGGTGTATTTGTTGTTTCCACGAGGAAGAGCGATATGTGTGCATGGGTTGCTACAGCAGAGACGCCTCGTTAGACACTGAAAACTTACGAAGCAACCACAGTATTTTCCCCGCCCCAGCTCTCCTGCTTAAGGATGGCACTGGGCCCGCTCCTCGGCAACCCGTGGGAAATTCTGCTATTACGCATGGGACGGGGACAGAAAATGCTTCGTCCGTCTCCGTTCCCCGCTCAATCCGATATGCAACTCCTAGAAATGAAGATGTGAGAATTAGTTATAATAGGCTTGCAATCAACACTATAACTACTACTATCGGAAAACCATGTTTTTCAAAGTTTCTCGCATGCGAATGTTGAAATCACGCATTCCATGCACAAAGACATGTACAAGATATGCTTTGGTGAAACTTCTCTCTGGGAGCATCGCCAGATTCGGATTCTACGTGGGAAACGACCAAGCGATATGGTCGTCAGGATCGTATTAGTCACCAAAAGCTCTATATCATCAAACGGATAATAACTTATAAAAGTGCAGCATCCATATTTGCAACAGGGGAGGCCAACGTCCAGAATACAACATTGCACACCGAGAAAATCGGCGATTTGACACAAGATCAACGTGAGAATCATCATCCACCACCCTAGACTTCGTAAATTAGTCTAAGGGATCGGGAGAGAATTTTCTCCATCTACTTCCGGTTCCACTCTACAAGAAAATCGAGTTGTGATCTTTCATTTTCCACTGTCCCAGTTGGTCGTAATTCTGTTAATCGAAGAGAGAAAGTTATTATTGATATTTTGGTCATGTTTTTCCTATGTTTTCATGCCCTCATAAGGTGTGAGTAGTCCGCCTAGGTGGAGAGACCGACGGGAATTGGTGAAATGTAGCAATGCAATGGAGGTTTTTTATATAATTCTTTCGAGCGTGTGTTATTTATTCTCGTTGCGCTTAATGCCTGCAATCTACTTTAGGGCGACAGATAGTATGATAATAGAACTATGTTCACAACTGTAAGATTTTATACTTGTTTAGCAAATTTGCAACCTGTGAGGTGACAAATGCAGGTTTCAATGAGGAGTTAGTGTAGTAAAAGGAGTTGATGCATGCGTTTTGCATAACTCTTTTTATTAAGTATTTTGACATACGTTTCACTGTTTTTACTTGTTTTATCGCCTTAATGAGCAGATAAATATTTTTATGTAGGAATCCCATGGATAACCATGTACCGATGACTTTGAAATAAATAATGCAATATCCCGTGATTTTCGAAGATATACTAGAGGAAAGAAAATATACCATCATACTCAATTCAAGAGTCTTGAAAGTTTAGTTTCAAGTTTTAGTTTTATAATTACGAATATCAAGGATTTAGGTTTGACTTCAAAATTTGAAACTACAAAAGTAAAAATATCGGAATCTAAATTTCAAATTCTAAGATAAACTTGTCAAGTTGTATATTCAAATTCTAAAATATCCGAATTACTGTAACAATATTTCATAGTTTTATTTTTTCAGGATGCAAAATGGTAACAGTCTATGTTTCCTTTTTTCTTGTGCTATTTCATATATTAGGATCTTACTTTTTGTTCCATACCATTTTGGATAGGATCTGAAAAGAACAGCTTCACCAACTCACTGGTATCCAAAAAATCTTAAATGCTTATTTACAATCAGACCAGAAAATTGTATACTGACAGTTCTTTCCTTTCTATATATGTAAGTGCTTTTTTGGTCTCTAACTATATTCATACAGTATTCTGATGGTTGAATATTCAGGAAACAAAGAACGTATGCAACTGCGAGCCTCGTGCCGAAAAGTGCAGCCTACAGTGCCTCTAGCTACTCAATAGTCTCTTTATGTAAAAATTAGATGAGACCATGTTTTCTAGTACTTCACTTTGTGCACGAACATGTAACTTCTTCACTGTATTCCGTTGGAGATTATGCATTGTACCATACAAACGCTCTTTTCATACTTTCTATTTCTTATAATTTGGAAGTCACTGTAATACTCTTTTAGTAGTTGCCATTTGTTTCATGGTGATACCATATCGAATTAGCTAAATGAAGATCCTGTTAGTGACAATACTTAGCCGTGTGATATTCCTTCCACACTAACTGCAGTCCCTGGCTAGTGCGCGTAATGCAGGTATCAACGAGGAGCCATCGCAACAGAGGATCATGGGAAGTCTTTAACGTTGAAGCATTGGTCTGGTCACAGCCGGAGCACGGGTGACCGGAGCCTCGAGGCCGGGCTTGAAATTAGGCACCGAGAGTTAAAAAGTAATATTTTCATTAAAATTATAATTAAAAATTTAAATTCAAAAAATATATTAATTTAATAGCTTTTATTTAGAAAAGCTATTTTCATATATTTTGGACTGGGCTCGGTCTTGATGGTCCTAGGTCGGGTTTTTTAAAGCCCGACCCAAGATGACACGAGCGTCTCTACCTTATCTTCATCTTCACCAGCCACTTATGAACATGCCAACAGAGAGATACACACAGAGCTACCACAATATCTAATAACTAGAGCTAAAGCAAAGCTACTTAATGAATATGTGAATTCACTCCTTAATGCACATGATAATATTATTGATGAGAGCTTTATACATCTAAATCTAATTGCTTAATGATACTCAGGTATTCAGCTCAAGAGTTAGAAGGAGACGTTGATACTGTTCACAAGTGTTTGCTGATTCAAGAATGTGTGGAGTTCTAGCGAAAAGTGACGGAGAATAATTTGCCACTTGAGATAAAGGACAACAAGAAATCAAGTCGACTTTTCAACAAATCAAATGGTGCATGATTCGGAACTCTCTAGAGAAAGTTATGACCTTAAAAGTGAAGGTTGCACAAGCTGATTCGAACAACGAATGCGAAATGATGTACTTGAGGAGTCCGGGACTTGTAAATCAAGTATTTGTGGGATTCAACTCCCCCATGATCATCCAAAGGTTCCTAATAACTTTTTTAGAGATTCCACTTGAAATTGGGGCGAAAAATGCAAGGAAACAAAAGATAAAAAAGGTTGGACTCGGTTTGGATTCGGTTCGGACAGCTAGGAGGTCCGAATTCGAGACAGTCATGATTTCCTCATACGAACTTCAAATTAGGCAAATAAGTACTCGTTGGAAAGCTTATTTCGAGTACTTTCCAACGGGTATATACCCATCTGCATATTCCTTTTGGTCTGTCCGCAATTATCAAAACAAGTTGGCAGTTCTATCTGTCCCTTTCCAAATAGAGTCCTGTAACTTAGAGAAGTTAGAGTTAGGTTGGATTTTGACCCTAACACTAGGGTGGACATCCTAGAGTCCTTATATACTATTGTACTTCATGGATTTTAGCCTCAAACCACTTTATACATAAGAATTGAAACATAACTATTGTTTGTTATTTTGTACCAGCGTTCATGCGGGGATAGCTGAGAGGATTACGCGATCATGTTTATTCTACAATCCAAGGTCAAATCATCATTCCGTTGGGAATTGGGGACTTGGCAATCGTGGCTCATGGTCTCGCAACGATCATCTACCAGTTTGTTTGGGCGTCTTCTAAAGAGCTAAGGTTTCGTGCATTGGTGCGAGTGTTCAGCTAGCAAGATCGTCTATTCATACCATCTATCCACGGTTCCTCGCTGAAAAGATCAGGCCACCCCCTTATCACGAGGTATGCTTGAGTCTAATTTGGTCTAATGTGGCGTGCCCGGTTTTAAGGCCAGATACGTCCTTTGTGATTACTGTACTGGTCCATGGATCAGTAGCCAGTACACACAAACACTTGATAACATACATATACAATACCGAATTTTTATTACACAGATAGACCTTTATGGTTGAGGTTCAACACCAGGCCTAATGGCCGAATAAAACAGCAGCGGAATAAAACATAGCGTAGTGGATAACCCATCGACACGCCGAACCAACAGGCAGCTGACTGGGGAGAAACGTCCTAACCCTCGAATTCGCTGTCACCCTCTTCGAAGTCAAAATCTTCTTCGTCCTCTGGCCAAATCAACAAGTCAGGTGAGTATATTGAATGTACTCGCAAGCAATCCCCGTAGGAGGATAATACAGCTATATTTCATGCAGGAGTATTTCAAGAGGGCAGCTCTAACTTATGTTGCTGGTTG
Source organism: Stipa capillata (assembly GCA_019208055.1). Taxonomy (NCBI): domain Eukaryota; kingdom Viridiplantae; phylum Streptophyta; class Magnoliopsida; order Poales; family Poaceae; genus Stipa; species Stipa capillata. The sequence goes on from JAGXJF010003726.1 coordinate 6,430, forward strand.
TGCGGAAATGTAAGTTCTGAATTTGAAATACCGAATAGTAGATTGTGAAAGCATTTTGAAAACTAGTAGTAATTCGAGTAGCATCTCATCACATTCCATCTCGTCTCGTCTTATCTCATCTCGCGCGGTAAATACCGCTAATCAGCTCATAACCTATTACCGATAGTTCCACTCACCGTCCATGGCACCATCCATCGAACGGTAGTTTCCACATATCCGATAATTAGGTTTTCTATCACTAGACCATATGCCATCCACCTTAGGCAATACGGCGAATTTCTTTACTTCGGCAATTTCCTTACCACCGACGCGTGGCCTAAAATTGCCCACTGTGGACACGTCATGCCCACGTCCTTAATCCCAATGTCCCTCTTTTGCAAACGAAGCTTAGTCTAACCGGTGTGTGGCTGCGCCAGTTCATGTCCATAACCGAGGACGCGGCTATTCAAATAGTTTTTAACACTCTGCAGAGGTTGTACGGCTTTACCCACAAGATGTAATAATCCCTTTAATGCCGAGTACTAACTAATACACCTGATGAGGCGTATTGGCAGGGATAATACAACGAGACCCTTCGCCTGCGTTAATACTAGAGCCGGACCCGCTAAATGAGACTTACCTCAACTCCGATTGTGCCCAGGCAGCCTGACACCACAATCCGGAGAAACGCTCATCTTTGTGTCGAATCTTCATCCACATCTAAATGGAGCTCACTAAGAATCTCTACCCATGTAGCACCGTGGGGATTCTCTAGGGATCCATATCCTACCTAGCACTTTCTTCTTACTTCCTACGGGTCCGAACCCTATTATTAGGCGGGTTACCGAGTCAAGTCCTTCCCATAAAGGACATGTGGATGTACGGTGGGGGAACTGGTTTAGCGGCACTTGGGCTCGGTCCTTAACTGATTCGAGTAGGACTCCAGTTTATCATCATTCACCGTGTAGCCTTCCGCTACTTCGTCTTCCTTCAAACCACCTTAACTTCCTACCCGAATCAAAATCATCCCCAACTTTATTTTGGATTTTGGCAACATTTCTTTTAAAAATCACCGCGGATCACATACGCTATTCGCGGGTTTTAATTTCCCGTACCCGAAGGTTTGAATCAACCGAACAAAATTTTAGTCTTAACTATAGCAGGGCTAAGCAATGGCTACTGCCTATAACCTTGGTATTTTGTCGGTTGGAAACCAACCGGCGAATCGACTAGGGTTACAAGGGATCGGATGTTCAACCCTAGTTCGAATGCATCTATCGGGTATAGCTAAATCTACATAAAATATCGTTGATAAACATAGCATGCATGTTTCATAATCAAAATAAATATACTTTGCAAATATAGGATTCGAAATGGACAAGGTGGGAAATTGCTTGCCTGGCAGTTCCTGCTCTTGTTCCTGATGCGGGGGTGATTCCGGTTCGTCCTGACGCACGTATTTCACTCCGCGAACTACGCGTCGAAAGAAATAACGAAAATAACGAATAAGCAACAATCCAAACACTTCAAGAAAATCAAATAATATGCACGACAAAATAAATCGCGGATAGCCAGGTGAACTCAGGGAGGTGCTTGCCCAGAAACAATCGAGTTAGGGTTTAGGGTTTCGGGAGGCGATTCGAGAATAGGATGCGTATACCTGGAGTTAGGTTAAAGATTTGACCTCAAGATTCCATGTCTTAGGTTTATGGGGGCAGAGAATGATTTTGGCGATAGGTATATGCAAAGATGTCGCATGAAATGACAGCGCCTTAGTTCAGAGAAAAGAACTCACGCTATTAGGGTTACACGATCAAAATCATTATCCTTGTGATTTCATGGGCTGCTAAGGAGATTCTAGCATATTGGTGTATAGGGCCTTTATTTTGGTCATTCTAAAAATTACAAGTATATGGTGTATGTGTGGTTTAGGAAAAGAAAGAAATACTTTAAACCCTTTTCTACTATTTATATTCAAAAAGTTTTGAATCTTAAAAATGTATTTGAATCAAAAGATGAGAATTAAACTTAGGATTTCAGAACCGGCCTCAAACTTTGTAGAACCAGTCTGAAGGGCTTCAAACCGGTTGAACCGGTGGCGCAGGGTTTTAAAGGTTAAAGGCTCTGAGTAAATGCACTTCTGACCGCATAATGGTGTCTTCGCCTGGTCGGAAACGGTTAGAATTAAATGCGCTTTCAACTGCGGGAGGCAGAATCGGTGTCGGGTGCGCTGCTGATTGCGGGAATCGGTCACCCCGGTCGGGCGCCGCTTGCCTACCTGCTCCACCCGAGGCTAGTCGTTCCGACAGCCGGTTTAGGGTTATCGCCGGCGGCGCTTAAGCTCAGACAAGGAGGACCGGAAGGAGGCGGCAGCCGACTACAGAGGAGGAGTAGCCAAGGCAAGGGAGGGTTCTCAGCTTAGCTCCTCATTTACTCGGGTAGTTCGGTTGGGCTTGGTGATCTGGATTGGCGCGGACCAGAGGAGGCGCATGGTGGTAGGCGGGAGAAAGAGCTTGGGCAGCTTGAGTCGGGGTAGAACTAGGGTTGAGTGGTAGCGGGTGCTCGGCAGCCTATAAATAGGGCCAAAGCGAGCTCGCCCGGCCATGGCTGTTGCCGCCCGATGATGCGACGGCTCGGCGAGGTGAGTTAATGGCGAGGTGAGCTAAAGCAAAGGAGTGGACTGATCGTAGGGGAGCAGATGGACACCGAGGCTGCAACTATTGCTCGGACATGGCTCAACAGCGGCCGGTGCAGTGAGAGGAATAGCAGGTGCATGCTGTGGCATGACTGGACGCGTCCAGAGCGCGTCCAGAGCGGCTTGTTCATGCCACCGCGTCTCCAAAGGGCATTCTTCGTGCACAAACATGTCAACGATGATTGTGGAGGCTTGACTGAGTGCTCTGCAAAATTTGGCGCTGGATAGTGCTCGGTGCAGTGTAACTTTGATTGCCATGGTGTGACGTGTCCTTGCTTTCATCTGTGGAGGGCGGGACGTGTGCTACCAGAGTGGGTTAATGGGATGGGAAAGGTGAGATAGAGAAAGATGCTTGTCTAATAAATTGGAGCAGCTTTGGCTGATGCATTAACAAGATTTCATGCGAGATGTCATTCTGGACGAAGGTGCTCGGTGCTTGCCTTTCCTGATTTTTGCACATAACTTGCCCATGTTTTTATATAATGGGTTCCTGGATAGGTGGAGGGTGCTGTGAGATTTTATCAAAATTTTCTAGAAGTTATTTATAGGGGTTGCAGTACAATGCCCAATATTGCCCTAAGATTTAATATTTCCATATCTCAATATTTTTGCATTGGCCCTCTATATTTTATGCTATATTTGGGTTAAGGATATTGTTAGAGTTCTTCAGGAATTTATTTGGAATTTTTGGAAAGACCGGGGAGAGGTAGACTTCACGTTTAGGGTTTTGGGAAGAAAAGATTAATAGGGAGAAAGGGGAAATTGTGGTCGGAATTAGGGTTTCGGAGCGTGGCAAGGTAGGGAGATGGGTAGGGTGTCTTCGGGGCTTCAACATGATACTCAGGAACATTTGGTGGTGAGGTGCCGCAAGTGTATCACTGGATATCGCTCAAGCGAAGAGATGGGGCAGACTTCCCAGATTAGGGTTTAGATCGGGGGAGAAATCGCGAGAGGGGTGCGATTAAGGATAGAATGCATGCGATGACTAAGCTATGCCTAACGTGCAGGGTTTCATGCTAAGATGTGGGATTAGAAAAATCAGGGTGTGACATCTAACCACATAAATGATAGAATGTCCTCCCGCTGAAACGCACGACGGTGGTGGACAATAGTACTAAGGAGCCCTTCTTTTGAGCTTATGTGAGAGCTTATGGCTGTAGGAAGTTTGAAGCTGAAAAGAAGGTCCAACTGGTACCAAGAAGCTCCTCTTTTTCCCTTTGATAGCAAAAAGCTGGTCTTTAGCAGCTTCCCGAACTCCTTGCGCTACCAAATATAAAATTGCCCTTCAACTTGGGGAACAAGTTACCGAGGACTGCCACTGCCTGCCCTCACCTCTCCCCGCTGCGTCCCGAGCACCCGTCCCCTGGCTCCTTTCCCTCCTCTCTTGTCTCCGTTGCGAGCCCGCACCGCCAGCCGCCCCGTGCCCTCCTCCTCCCCCCCGGTAGCCTCCTCCTTCCCTTGGTGGCCTCCTTCTCCCCCACCGCTCTGTTTCCAATGCTGAAGCCCCCTCCCCCACATCCTCCCAGATCCAGCCGGCTCCGCCCCTGCCTCCACCGTCCGGCTCTGCCCCCCACCTCCGCCCCATTCGGCTCTACCCCTTCATCGTCCACTGCCTCCGCCCCGCCCCGGAGGTCGCCACCGTCCCGTCCGGCTCCCTCCTCCCCCCTCGCCTCCGCCGTCCGCTCTGGCCCCCGCCTCCGTTGTCTGGCTCCGTCCCCCACGGCTGTCCACCGCCTTTGCCGTCCAGCTCCGCCCCGTCGCCGTCAACCGTCTCGGTCGTCTGGCTCTGCCTCCCACCGCCGTCCACCGCCTCCGCCCTGTCCGGCTCCGTCCCTCCTCGGCTCCCTCCCTCCTCTATTCAGCCGTGAGGTGAAGGCAAAGGTAAAAAAATATATTTTAGCTAGTTTGTATGAAATATATGATGCAATGTATGAAATATATGAGGTGAACTGTCACACCCCGATTTTCTGAAACCTGAAAATTAGGGCCAACAAAAACTTTTTGCGCTAATAATAACATTCTCTTAAATAAACCTAATCAAAAACCTTGTCATCACTTCGCAACATTATCATCGTCTAATATAACCACCGGGTGATCTCTTCCCCCTCCTGACACAGGTGCTCAAACTTCCATCGTGTTTATCTTTCCACCAAATTCTGCCTAGTATCTCTCAACACAGGGTGACCTTCGTCTACCTGCTCCTTACCGGACCCCTTGCGCATTCACATGGGCACACCTGCAATTTCCCACATATACGTACCAACATGTGTATGTGCGTATATTCGTCTACCATGCGACATCGTTGCAATATTGAGCATATATA